>ML797191.1:12084-29596 GCA_009831015.1 Picea engelmannii | reverse complement strand
AGGAATTCAAATGTCCAATTTCTTTTCAGAAAATTTGGCTCAGAAACTATCACAATGGAGTCTAATGTGCGCAGCTCTCTTTTTGTCTCCTGAGATGCATGCATTGTGCATGGAAAAGTATCTGCATGTAACTCCTGAGATGCATGCCATATATATTCCACATGAATTTCATAAAACAAATATGAAATGGAGTAGACATCATCTTCAATTAATGGAATACAAATTTTTGTAGATACTTGTGTAGAAGGCTCTTCAAACTGATATGATTTATCTTCCAGTGGCTTTTCTACATTCTCTATCTTGTCAACATTTTGAATGCATTCTTCCTTATTCCCAAATAAAACCTCCAATATTCTCCATAAATCATTTGGAGTGAATTCTTGTGAGTCATCATATACTTGATGGAGAATTTAAGGAGAAATAAAATAAAGGATACATCTTATGGCCATATCTTGTCTATTGAGAAAGTCATTTTTCTCATCAACAAAATTAGGCTCTACTTCCATTTCCATAGTTATTTTGTACAAGCCTCTGCATCTAAGCATAAGCAGAATTGTTGGCTTCCATTCCAAATAGTTATGAGGTGTGAGAAGTATTTCTGGCGAATAATCCATCTTTTTGTTGTCTTCAATCTTTTGTAACTATAAAAAAAAAATGGTGTAGCTTTTACTTAGCAGTCCGTCGGCTCTGATACCATGTAAATGTGTTGAAACTACATAGAATAGATCTAGCTAAAAAATAATACACACGTTTGCAGAGATAATAGAAGAAAGAAGAAGAAGGAGAGAAAGAACGAAAGAATTCTCATTAACCATCTTCCACACTCAAAGAGTGAATAATTTACAATAGATATAGGATACACAAGTAACTAATAATCCATAGTGGTGGTCTAGAGTGATCTAGACACACACCAATAGTTACGGGAGTGAACTACCACCTAGTCTAGTCTCTCAGGCAGTAACGAGAGTGAACTTCCACCTAGTTGAGTTAACTAGTCAACTAGTCTTCAATTAACTGACTGAACAAATAGTAGTGAGGAGTTAACTCAGGAAATCAAGGGTAATGTGTTAGTCTGGTGATGATCCCAAGGAAAGTGTGCATTAGTTTGTGATGATACTAATGTTGCATGGTCACAAAACTAATGCAACATCTAAAATCAACTCAAATAGTCAAACTGAAGTGTCAACTGGAAGAGAATATTCTCCAGATGGAATATTCTCCCCTAAAATATAGGAGATTGGATAATGACTAATTATGACTAATAAAAAAGGAAAAACTTTAGGAAAAATAAATCCTAGGTGTGTGTAAAGTAACTCCAACAACATTGTCTCTGATTCAGGAACAAGCATTGATCCTAAAAGGATTGATGTTATCCTAAATCTACCTGCTCCAAGAAGGAGGTTCAAGCTTTTATGGGTGTTATTAACTTCGTCCATAGGTTTGTTCCCAATTTTGTTGTAATAGTCAAGCCAATTCATAATCTTCTTAATCAATATCATTCCTTTTATTGAACAGATGATGTCAAAATTGCTTTTGTGGGGATCAAGAAAGCAATCAGTTTCACACCAGTTTTGGCAAAGTTGAATTTTGAGAAAGAATTTATGATATATACTAATGACAAAGAGGAAGTAGTTTATGCTATCCTCATGCAATGTGATGACCAAGGAAATGAAAAAACAGTGGATTACATGAGTCAAAGCTTGTCTGATGATGAGTTTAAATATTCTTTTATTGAAAAGCATGTTTTTTCTCTTGTTAAAGTTGTTGAAATTTTTTGCCATTTCATCTTAGGTAAGCACATGTTGGTAAAAGTCACTTTACCCACTATCAAGTTTTTTCCCTCAGAGACTTATCTTTTAGGGAATCTTTCACATTGGCTTGCTAAGCTCTAGGAGCATGATTTAACTATCGTGACTTCTAACACCATCAAAGGACGTAACTTAGCCCTTCACTTAGCTCGGCATGCTGAAACTACCGAAGAAATTGATGAACAGGATAGCTTTCTATCAACACTATTCTACATTGATAATCAAATCCTTCATGTGTATTAACATCCTTGGTATAAATATTTGGTTTATTATTTGCAAAATAAAATATGTCTAGATAACTTAGACACTCATCAAAGGAGAAGGCTCCACCTCAAATCTACTAGATACGTCATTATATGAGACCTCTTATTTAAGAGATATGTCGATGGTATGTTGCTTCGATGTGTGAACAATGAGGAAGCACAAAAATTGTTACAAGAAACTCATGGTTCTTCAAATTCTATTATTCATGTAGGAGATCACTTTTCTGCTAAAACCATTTATTTTAAGATTGTCAGAAAAAGTACTATTGGCCTTCAATCTTTCATGATACCCATATTTTTTCGAGATCTCGTGACAAGTGCCAGAAATTTGTTGGGAAAGAACGCCTTTCAGCCATGCCCTTACAACATGTCCTCCTAGACTTTCCTTTTTCAAAATGGGGATTTTGACTTTATTGGTCCTATTAATGCTTCATCTTCAATAGGACAAGTCTTTATCTTGAAAGCCACATACTATTTTACAAAATGGACTAAAGTTGACCCTCTTAAACATTCGCAGGATGAGCAGGTGATTTATTTCCTTGAAAATAATATTTTTTTCAGATTTGGTCTTCCTTTGGAAATTATTATAGACAATGGTCCTGATATTGTTTCTTCTAAGCTAGCCCAATTTTTAGCTAAATTAGGGGTTAAATTTTTTACCTCATATGCTTATTTGTAAGTTTTAAACGTGTGAAGTAAAACAATGCATATAGATTCTTAAGAAAAACAGAAATTAATCAATGGCTCATTCACATAGTACACAAAGATTTATACCGAAAACCCTCAATCGGGAAAACCTTTCTTATATTCATTATATCAAATTTCACCATTCACTATACAATATATATACAATGTTTTTAGGTATTCCGTAGATACCAAAACCCTAATCCCTTAATCCGGGATTAATTTACAAAACCACTAAAAATAGCAAAAAACCACCCACGCAGTTGTCATAGCAAAAAACCATTCACTAGTGTGAGGGATCGTAAGATGCAGTTGTCATATCTAATGCACCCACACACACATATGCAAATAATATAACACATACCTAACATTATTATCCCCAAGGAAATGGGCAGGCTGAATCTACCAATAAAAATATGGTAAGATCTATCAAAAGGCTCATTGAAGATAAGCCTCGCCAATGGCACACTCTCCTCACTTACGCCCTTTGGGAAGATCGAACTACCACCAAGGTGAGCACTGGTTGCACTCCGTTCCAGCTTGTTTACGGTCAATAATCCATTCTTCCTACTGAGATGGAACTTTTCTCCTTAAGGTTAATGCTATAGGTCAAAGAATTAAATTCTTCTAATGTTTCTCAAAGAATGAATGCACTTTTGTCTTTAAAGGAGCAAAGGACGTTTTCCTTGGATAATATAAAGAAAAGACAACAGACTATTAAAAAATATTTCAACAAGTGCCAAAGCGTCAAATTTAAAGTCAATGAGAAGGTATTGTTGTGGGATTCAGCTCATGCTGATAGACGAAGGCATTCAAAGTTTCAAAAATTATGGTTGGGTCCTTTTAAGATCGCTTTTGTCCTGGGCACAATTTCTTACATTCTAAAAGACTTACAAGAGCAATTGTTTTCCTACAACACTAACAGTTCCCACTTAAAACATTATGTGGAACAAAATTGAAGAGTTTAACAATGTTTGGAATGTTTTCTATATATCAGTAGTTTTCATTTCTGTTTTTCAATTTTTGTCATTTTATTTCTGCTTCTCTCAATTTTATTGTTTCATTTATGCTATAACATTTCTTTCTTTTTGTTCTTTTTGACTTCATTTCCTGTCAAAATAAAATGTTGGATCATTTTTTCCACAACGACACTTCTGTAGAGTATTGTTAATCAATAAAAATCAAGATTTCACAGTTGTCATGATGTTCCCCTTGAATGCATCATTGAAATTGCTATCTACTTCCACTGTTGTTTTATGAGATAGTTGGTTTTATTCCTCTGATGCTTTCCTTTTCTTCATCCATTTCGAGATTCAAAAGAGCAAGTTCAGAAAATTTTCTCCTTGAAGTCAAGAACAATTTTTAATTGAATGATTATGCTTACAGGGATTAACCTCCTCATAATTAACACTTTCTATGAATTATTCCCAAATTCCCAGTCATTTTTCCCTTAAATCCGCTCACTTCCCCCTATTTCATAATCATTTTAGTTTATATCTTCTTCATCTGATGTTACTTGTTCTGCAAAACCAAACATTCTGATTTCTCAATCTGTTGGAAACAAATTTTCCTCTAGAGTCCCCAGTTTGTTGACGATTAAAATCGTAACAATGAATTATGTCCGCAAAGTATTGCTAAAGCACTATTATTTAACTATGCTAGTAATATAATACTAATAGGACCCCCTTGTAGACTAGAGGCGCAAGGATAGACATATTACACATGTTTTGTTGTTGTTTTTTATGCTGCATACATAGTCCTACATATTTTACGATGCAGTCTTGGTTTCATTTGGCGTGGTGATAGGTGGATAATGCATTATTATGGAATGTTTTTTGCGACACAAAACAGTTTTATGGTTATGAGGATCATGTTATTTATAAATGATATGTTATAACCTTATTACTAATTCTTATGGTCGATTACCTAGACACATATATGAAAGGGATATTTTAATGGTAGCATGGTCAAAACAAAGAAAAAAACTATGAAAATATCCTAAAGTGTAACAAAAGGAAAGAAGTTATATATTTGATATATAATAAAGGAACTATGTAAAGGGATTACATGCAAGTTTCGAATGAAGTTAAGGGATACTAGTGTTAGTCCTAACTATTATGTTATTTGTTGGTTAATGGAATATGTGAATTTCATTAGATTTGAATGGAGCCACATATAGCATTGTTAATATGTATTATTGCTTGGAGTTATGGCAAGGGTTAACGTGTAAATTATATTGGGTGGCGCACTATGCAATGGATATCGTCTCAGATTTTGTGATGGTTTGGAATTGAATATGCTTTGGTTATATGGTTTGATTGTTGGTGAATGTGATTATTAGTGGGTTGTCTCATACTTTGAATTGAATGGGGCTAAATGATCGAACCGATGTGCATTTACTGCACGTCGCTCCATACTTTCACTATCACCCGTCACCCTAGAAATGCTCCATTGTTGCAATTTCGCTTTGTTGGTTGTGAAGCTTCACATTTTCAAGTTTCTGGAAGGGAGGCTCGGCCAACTCGCCATTTAAGCATTTTTCCCATAGGTATGAATCATTTCTCTCCATCCATGATGTATTCTCTGTTGTATGAACCAAATGATGGCTCAATGATGCTTGGATTATGTGTGTTCTTGATATTTTTGACTGTGTGTAGATGTGTGTTATGGCTTTGTTATGACTATAAAATGTTTGGAATTGAAAGGAAAGGAATGGGTATTTTTAAATTACGCATTGGTTGTTTTCTTGGTCAATGTAGTTTCATGATGGATCTCTGTGGAAAAATAAGTAAATAGTGGTGCAATATGGCTCTGCGTTAAAGATCGATGGTTTTTGTTTTGTGTATCGTTGTCGGTTAACTTGATTCCTCTCAGTCCTTGTGGTAACCCTTACCCAGTCGCAACAAAATTTCCAACAGTTGTTGTTCTCTTTTCTTCAAACCCCGAGTCGTGGTTGGTGACCCATTCTTACTACCTTTTCACTAAAGTATCCCAAATATCTTGTCTTTGTCGGCCCCAAAAATTAACAAAGGCCTATGTGGGTATTAGATTGATACAGGGTGTATCTTGGTGTTTTGTCAAAAGGACGTGTGTGTCCTCATTGTCATTGTTGTCAAGTTGTTCGGCTCTTAAGGGTTGGAAAGGGATGTTATACCTATGTGTTTTTTTAATAACCGCCATTGTTAAGTTAACCCTCATCTCTTCTTTGCAAGTTTATATGCACCTGTGTGCATTGGGTTATTTTACTCGGCCTGTCTTTGCTCTCCTTGGGTGTTAACTATTGATTTTGTTGTCAGGACTTGGATTGATAAGTGAATATTGTATCACTCATTGTTGTGTCTTGTTCAAAATATATTTTTTCCTATGGTTGATATAAGCCCGGAAGACCCTCAGTTCTCTGTGTTTTTGTTTAAAATATGAACGAGCTCTTATTGCCTCCCTGCACTTGATTTCGACAAATCCCAATTTAGACTCTGACTTGTCTTTTTTTTCCTCGAGCATCTTCTGGGGTTGTCAAGTATTCGTTATCGGTTAAGTAAATGATTATAGAATCCTTTAAGACACATGCTATCTCGTCAAGTCTTTGTCTCATCCTTGTATGATAAAATTGATTGAATAAGAATGAAATGAACAGTGCATATAGTCGAGGGTTTTCTTCCTACTCGTCATGGTTTCTCTTACTGTGTTTTATCCAACGTGGTCTTAATTTCATAAGAGGAAACATGTGTATTGTTTTTACTGATCCCGATGAGGGTTCTAGAAAGTTTAAAATGATGCATGTGTGTCAATCGAGTTATGTTCGCTCATATATGATTGGTTATATTGGAACATCGCATAGAGTACAAATTGTTCTAAAAGGAAGTTAGATCCACAGAGATAAGGCTTGGGTTTTATGTTTGGGTTGATTGTTGTTTCATTTCAAGTTTTTTTTATTGATATGATGAAGACTTGTGTGTAATCGGGCATATTTTGAAGTCTGTTCACGTTTTGAAAAGAGAACTGTGTATATTTTAATTGGGCTCGATTGTTGATTTTTATCGTGGTGTATTATGGATTCTCAGGGACAGATGTCGAGCATATTGTTGTGCAAGTTTTGATTATTCTTTATAAAAAAAAGGGATCAACATTTTGTTAAACAGGATTGTTGAATGGAAAGATTTTTTATAAGTTATGATGGCACAGATTGTTATGAATTAAAGAATTCTGGGAATTTTAATTATTGAAACGGCATGAAGTTTTGCATACAGTTGAGAAATAATGAATGTTGGTGCTTTTTGGATTGATTTTAATACAAATTTATGATTGTTGATTATTTAATGTGTTTTATGAACAATATCCATTAAATCCTCTGTCATTTTCTCATTACGAATCCCCTCACAATCCAAGATTCATTTTTCACGTCATGTTCTTAAAATTAAATTAAAAAACTTTATATTACAGCGATTAAGAAATAACACAGAGATGGATCACAGTTGCTATGATTTTGTTATTGTTGCACAGTCGATTGTTTAATGAATTGTTGAGAAATAATCATGTTCTTACTCCCTTCCAGTTTATCACTTTTCCGCTCAATACAACCCCCTCAGATATCCCAGAACCCTTATTCATCCCCTACTTAATGACAATTATTAAATGAATTTTATGGATTGGATTGCATGGGTCTGATGTGATTGTTGAGCCAAACTTTGTTTCATATTAATGGATGTCATGTATGGTTTTTTTGAAAAGATAGTTGCTAATAAACGTTGCATACAAGATGAGCTTCTTCAGTAGAGGAAGCCATGGCCAAAATAACAGTGCCAGACGAATTTGGAACAGAGGGCCTAGAAGGCCAAGATTCTCGATACATTTTGATGCAGATCCATAAGAGTTAAACCAGCTCTTCCAAGCTGTATTTTTCAATTGGATTGGACAAGGGGTAGTCCAACCTAGGCCAGAAAGGAATCCCTTCCAACCCCAACTTGTCCCCGGTATGCATGTCCCCCCTCATGTTTCATTGCAACCTGAAGTTCCTGAGAATGACGGATAGCAGGAGATTGTTCACCCAACAGTATCCCAACATCGCGGCTGGCCCAATTTGTCTCTCCCTACTCCTCCTCCACTAGTTAAACCAAATTTCCAATTTTCCTCTACACACTCACCTATATAGTCCTTCCACACAAGCAAAAGACTCAAAATTGAAGACCACCACATGCATGACAATGGAAAAGTTGTTGTTTCCCCCTCCTCTCCCTCAAGTGATTCAGTCAAATATGTTTCATCCTGCACACACTTGAAAGATCATTGTTCTCATGTCATCCGTGATATCAAGCTTCAAAGTTCCACAAAGCCTAAGGCTAATTCAGTAAATTCAAGGGGAGACAACAACAAAGGGAATTTTCCTCCCAAAGTGGAAAAAATGGTTTTTGAGTACATTTTATTATTGATTTGTTGAGAACAGTTGACTGCTGAAGTTTTTGGACAACATATTATTTTTTGATATTTTGGATATTATATGTTTGGATATTGTTTAAAATATCATTGATATTTAATTTTCAAATTATGAGAATGATTATGGGAACCACAAGGAGGGATGTTTTTGATTGATTGACTACTTATGTTTATTTTTGTTAAGAAACTAAAGGGAGTCACAAGGGGTCCCACCTACTAGTTATTATTTATTAAAAGACCCTTATTATTATTATTATATTAATTCTTCCCCTAACTAAAAGTTAGATGAGTTTTAGCTAACTTAACTAAAAGAAGTAGTTGAACTACTTCAACTAATTTGGGATGCATAAAAGCAAAATGAGGAAGAAAAACAAGAGGAGAATAGAAGAACAAAGCATACTGAAGTTTTCCCTTGAGTTATATTGAGATAGTTTGGTTTTCATTCATTCTTCAATTCATTAAAAGCCTAATTCTCTTTTATGGCAATAGGTTCTTATTGTTTTCATAGGTGTTGATCTATTTTTGATATTATGTGTAGACTTGTTTGTTTATGAATTAAATTTCATGACTGATAAAGGATATTGTACAGAGTCGAGTGGGCAGCAATCTGTGGCAAGATAATCCATCTTTTAAAATTCAGTTTTTTACTTTCTATCAGAAGTCCTTTTGTATGGTTTTCATCGAGGACATCTAAGTTTGACTTTGGTCTAAACTCCCTCAAGTATTTTTGTAAAGAGAATGATTCTTTTGATTTCTTGGAATGAAATAAGTGATTGTTAATCTGTCTCATCTGTGTTAATATGTGACTTGGTATTTTTTCTTTTTTCTCCACATTTACTTGTGCATCTGTTATATTCATAAAATTATATACAAATGTTGAATTTTATAGCAATATTCTATTTTTAAAAAATCAGCCTAAGCCCTTGTAACTAATACTTGTGGATTAGGAAGACAATTTTGAGGCTATAAACATAGGGTGATATTCTCGTCTATCTTTCCTTAGCCAAGAAATATCTGAAAAATGCTTGAGTAAGATTATTTCATATCTTTTCCTCAACATTTATTTGGAAACCATACTAGGGAGATATTTTGTATCTCTCTGGTTGTTTTTATGCTTGATTATCATTGAATATATTTATATTTTTGATATTGATCCATTGATTGTTTATTTTCTTCATGACTGTACCTGTTGCAAGGTAGCCCAATATTGAGCTCGGTCTTCAAGATCAGACCAACATTGCTTTAAACTTGTTTAATACCATTTTAGATACTGCTAATACCTGGATTGAGCTTAATCACTCATGGGTAGAAAATGACAAGACACAAGTGTCCAAGAACATAGCTTTCTTTTTCCTATAGTTTTGATCTTCTTTTCATGTCCTTAGAACCTCGTATATCTAGGAGAGGAAGAGGTTTACAACCTGAGATCAACCCTATTGCTGAAATAGGAAGAAGAAACGTTGTTTTATCAACCAAACAAAGTACTCTAAGGAAAACTTTGTTTGATTCAGTCAGTTTGTCTTTCTCTCCCTTACCTATTATTCACAAGATGACAACTAGTGGTGGTTCTAGTGGCAGTGGAGGTGCTTCTTCATCTCAACCTTCAGCTTCATCGGTGATTGGTAGCTTATATAGTCACCAAGTCCCTGTCCAATCTACTACAAACCCCACCAAGGTCATAAAAAAGTATGATCTTTTTCAGTTTGAAGAAGATGCTACAACCAATTTGTGGCATGTTTCCTCGCCTCTTAACTTAGTACCTTCTACTCGTCCACTTCCTAAATTCAAATTGAATATCCCTAAGTTTTCAGGAAATGACACTGTCACTACGAGTGAACACTTGGTGGAATTTTCTAATGCCTGTCACAACATAGGAGCGAATGACAATGACACTTGTATGCACTTATTTGTAAATTCCCTTGAAGGGAAGGCTGAGGCCAATTTATTTGACCTTCCTCCTAAGATTTTTTCCACTTGGGAGGAGTTAGTCTATTGGTTCAAATATACCTATGGGAAATCTAAAATCCCAGCCGAGCAGTTACGGGAGTAGAATAACATCGCTTCTAAGGATGGTGAGACTATCAAGTCCTTCAACTTGCGTTTCACCAAATTATACAACCAAATCCCTGAACTCATTCTCCCTTAGAACCAAACCACTTTCATGCATTATTATAATGCATTAACTTCCTTATATCATCATAGGCTTGAGGAAAATTCCATTGATAACCTTGGTTCCACTATACACACTTGTTTAGAGTATAAAGAACACCTTGGAAGAACATGTCTTCCTGGGGGAGACTCAAGTAAGGAGACATACATGTCTTCCCTCTTACAGCTTGTACAAGACATGAATAATCAAATGATATCATATGAGCACAAAGGAAATGTCCCCTCTCTTACTCATGGAGCTTCATCTTCTTCTGCACCCCCCTTTAGAAATCTTAATGAAAACAATTTTTAGCCTAAAGCCATCATGCCTCATAGTTGGTGTAAATTTTGCGAGGAACACCATGAGGAAATTACATGTAAAGTGAAGAAGAGTGCCAGAGATAAAATATTTGGTAAGAGACCTGAAACTACCATTGTTTTCCTAGACTTTGCAGATCCATAGGATGTCATGATCATAAATACTAGGAATAAATCCTATGCTCCCAAAAGCAAATATGATCCTCCCCACACTTCTTCTAGGCCAAGTTCATCTTCACCAGCTACTACTGCTCAAGTTCCTAAATCTCCTAGAAGTCAAGGAACTACCTCCCCTCTTCCCTCTTCCAAATACAACATTCTAAATCAATTGGCCAACATCAAAGCAAATGATACCCTATTAGACATGGTTTTTGTCCTTGAACAACAAAAGCATCTAAAAATTTTTATGGAAGGAAAAGATTCCATTGTATCCAACCTCTCTGAAGAGGTAGATGAAGAGGATTCATCTGTAAATAAAGTAGGTGTACATAAATTTAGACACCTTGTAAAAAAACCCTCGTTTTATATTTCTGTAAAGATTATGGATAAGATTGCCCATTTTTGTCTCATTGACAGCGGTTCAGGCCCAAGTGTAATGTCATAAATTATTATGGAAGAGCTAGGCTTGTCTTGTACAAATGAAAACTCAAGAAGCATGCTCTCTTATAATAGTTTACAACAAACAAACATAGGTGAAATCAAGGACGTGATCTTGGTTTTGTGTGCACATCCTGAAATAAGGAAAACCCTTAATATTCAGGTAATAGATATGCTAGTGAGTAATTACTAGATCATGTTAGGAAGATATTGGAAATATTTGATGGGTGGATACCTGTCACTCTACGCGACACACTTATCTGTTCCTCATAATGATAAAAACATCATAGTCCTAAGAGAGAGGAGAATTTCACCTTACATAGAAGGCGTCCCACATCCTAATGTGAATTATATCGAGGAGGACATAGGAGTGTATTCCATCTTTGCAGATGAGGAAAACACTAACTTGGAACAAATAGACTTAGAGGATGGGATGTGGCATATGCACTTTGATGGTTCATGCTCTAATGAAGGAAACAGAGCTGGTATCATATTGTACTCTCATGTGGGTAAAATTCATAACTTTTTCTATAGGTTAGAGTTTGCTTGCACAAACAATGTCACTGAATTTGAAGCATTACTGCTAGGCATTCAAAATGCCTATAATCTGGGTTGTGGTCACCTTACAGTTTTTGGGGACTTCAAACTTGTTGTAAACCTTGTACATAATATATACTCTCCTAGAAACAAGTTAATGAAACGTTACACCCAAATTGTTTGGACACTTAGTTCGAACTTACTATCTTTCAACATCACTCATGTTAAAACAGAATTGAACTCAATGGTTGACAGGCTAGTTGTTTTTGCAGCCTCTCCTACTTGGCAACTTTTTCCACAAAGACCTGATTGTACCCTTCAATCTTTGTATCGTCTGCACATCCCTGACAACATAGAGTCACGACAGGTCTTCCCTACTGATGAGAGCATTTTTTCTTTCATCCAAAATGAAACTTATAAGCCTAAGGAAATTATATCAAAGGAAGATAACAAAATTATGAAAGGCTTGACTCCTCTAGAAAGTTCATTTTCATCAAGTGATGTAGGAAACAAAGAAAAAAATGAAGAATAGGAGTCGAAAAGGAAAGTGGGTGAAACCATTTCCTTGAACATTGGAACATGTGAGTCTCCAAAGAATGCAAAAATAGGTGTCCAATGTTATGATGAAGAAAAATTGAAGTTCTCTAAGCTACTTGGTGAATTTCAATATGTTTATGCTCGGTCTTATGAGGATCTTCGTGGTTTTGATCCTACTCTTATGCAGCATGACATTCCTATCAAGGAGGGCATAAAACCAGTTAGGAAAAAACAAAGACCCATTAACCCTGCACCGGAAGCAACTATTCGAAAGGAGTTGGAAAAACTCGTGAAGGCTAGGATCATTTTCCCGGTTAAGTATTCTTAGTGGGCTTCCAATTTGGTTCTCGTTCAGAAAACAACTAGTCAAATCAGATTATGTGTATATTTTCATGCATTGAATAGGGTTAATTTAAAATACCACTTTCCTCTCCCTAATATGGAAATGATTTTGTAGCAAGTTGCAGGGTCACAAATGATGTCCTAACTAGACGATTTTTCTGGTTACAATCAAATCAAGGTAAAAAGGGCGGACAAATATAAAACCACTTTTATTACTCGTTGGGGCACTTTTTCTTATGAACGTATGACTTTTAACTTATCTAATGTAGGTTCCAATTTTCAAAGAGCTATGCAAATATATGTTGATGATTTGATCGGAAAGATTATTTAGATCTATCTTGATAATGTAACTGTGTATTCTAAAAATCTATCAAATCATTTTGGTCATCTTAAAAGAGTTCTCATGCGATGCAGGAAATTTGGCATTTCTCTAAATCCTTGTAAGTCTATTTTTGGTGTTACCAATGGAAACCTCCTTGGACACATTGTCTTTGATTCAGGAATAAGCATTGATCCTGAAAGGATTGTTGTTACCCTAAATCTGCCTGCTCCCACTTCCAAGAAGGAGGTTCAAGCTTTTATGGGTGTTATTAACTTTGTCTGTAGGTTTGTTCTTGATTTTGTTGTAATCGTTAGGCCAATTCATAATCTTCTTAAGCAAGATCATTTCTTTTCTTAGATATATGATGTCTAAAATCCTTTTGTAGGGATCAATAAAGCAATCATTTCCACATCGGTTTTGGCAAAGATGGATTTTGAGAAAGAATTTATGATATATAGTAATGCCACTGAGGAAGCAATTTCTACTATCCTTATGCAATGTGATGACCATGGTAATGAAAAACCAATGGCTTACATGAGTCAAAGATTGTCTGATGATGAGTTTAAATATTATTTTATTGAAAAGCATGCTTTCTCTCTTGTTAAAGTTGTTGAAAATTTTCGCCACTTCATCTTAGGTAAGCACACATTGGTAAAAGTCCCTTTACCCACTATGAATTTTTTCCTGTCATGGACTTATCTTTCAGGGAAGATTGCACATTGTATTTCCAAAATCTAGGAGCATGATTTAACTATCGTGACTTATAACACCATCAATGGATGTGACTTATCCCTTCACTTAGCTCAGCATATTAAAACTACTGAAGAAATTGATGAACACGATAGCTCTCTATCAACATTGTTCTCGATGATAATCAAATCCTTCCTGTGTCTGAACATCCTTGGTACAAAGATTTTGTTTACTACTTGCAAAATCAAATATGTCTAGATAACTTATACACTCATTAAAGGAGAAGGCTCTACCTCGAATATGATATATATGTCATTATAGGAGACTTATTGTTTAGGAGATCTGTCAATGGTATGTTGTTTCACTGTGTGAACAATGAGGAAGCACAAAAATTGTTACACGAAACTCATGGTTCTTCGAATTCTTTTATTCATTTAGGAGGTCACTTTTCTGCTAAAACCACTGCTTTTAAGATTGTCAGGAAAGGGTACTATTGGCCTTCAATCTTTCATGATTCCTATATTTTTTCGAGATCTTGTGACAAGTGCCAGAAATTTGCTAGGAAAGAACGCCTTTCAGTTATGCCCTTATAACCTGTCCTCCTGGACTTTCCTTTTTCAAAATGGGGTTTGAACTTTATTGGTCCTATTGATCCTCTGTATTTAGTAGGACAAGTCTTTATCTTGACACCCATAGAATATTTTACAAAATGAACTGAACTTGTCCTGCTTAAGCATTCGTAAGATGAGTAGGTGATTTATTTTCTTGAAAATAATATTTTTTCTAGATTTGTTCTTCCTTTGGAAATTATTACAGAAAATGGTCCTGCTTTTATTTATTCTAAGCCGACCCAATTTTTAGATAAATTAAGGGTTAAATATTTTACCTCATCAGCTTATTATCCCCAAGGAAATGGGTAGGCCGAGTCTACCAATAAAAATCTGGTAAGAATTATCAAAAGGCTCATTGAAGATAAGCCTCTTCAATGGCACACTCTCCTCACTTATGCCCTTTGGGCAGATTGAACTACCACCAAGGTGAGCACTGGTTGCACTCCTTTCCATCTTGTTTACGGTCAAGAATCCATTCTGCCTACTGAGCTAGAAATTTCTTCCTTAAGTTTAATGCTACAGGTTGAAAAATTAAATTCTTCTAATGTTTCTCAAAGAATGAATGCACTTTTGTATTTAGAGGAGCAAAGGATGTTTGCCTTGGATAATATAAAGAAAAGACAGCATACTGATAAAAACTATTTCAACAAGAGTGTCAAAGATGTCAAATTTAAAGTCAATGAGAAGGTATTGTTGTGGGATTTAGCTCATGCTGATAGAGGAAGGCATTCAAAGTTTTAAAAATTATGGTTGGGTCCTTTTAAGATCGCTTTTGTCATGGGCACAAATTCTTACATTCTAAAATACTTACAAGAGCGATTGTTTTCCTACAGCACTAACGGTTCCCACTTAAAACATTATGTGGAACAAACTTGAAGAGTTTAACATTGTTTGGAATTTTTAATGTATATTAATAGTTTTTCATTTCTTTTTTCACGTTTCATTTTTTCAATTTCTGTCATTTCATTTATGATTATTTCAATTTTTTTGTTTCATTTCTTCTATGACATTTCTTTATTTTTGTTCTTTTTTACTTCATTTCTTGTCAAAATAAAATGTTGGATCAATTTTTCCAAAATGACACTTCTGCAAAGTATTGTTAATCAATAAAAATCAAGATTACACAATTGTCTTGATGTTCCCCTTGAAAGCATCATTGAAATTGGTATCCGCTTCCATTGTTGTTTTATAAGATAGTTGGTTTTATCCCTCTTCTGCTTTCCTATTCTTCATCCTTTTCAAGATTCAAAAGGGAAAGTTCAGAAAAATTTTCTCCTTGAAGTCAAGAACATTATTTTAGTTGAATGATTATGCTTACAGAGATAAACCCCCTCATACTTAACACTTTCCATGAGTTATTCCCAAATTTCCGGTCATTTTTCCCTTAAATCTGCTCACTTCCCCCTGTTTCATAATCATTTTGATTTATATCTTCTTGATATGGCATTGCCTGGTTTGCGAAACCAAACATTTTGAGTTCTTAATCTGTTGAAAACATATTTCCCTTTGGAGTCACTATTTTGTTGACGATTAAAATCGTAACGGTAAATTTTGCCCACAAAGTATTGCTAAAGCGCTATTATTTAATTATGCTAATAATATAATACTAGTAGGTGGGACCTCCTTGTAAACTAGGGGCACAAGGATAGACATATTACACATGTTTTGTTGTTGTTTTGATGCTGCCTACACAGTCCTACATTTTTTACGATCCAGTCTTGGTTTCATTTGGCGTGATGATAAGTGGATAATGCATTATTGTGGAATGTTTGTTTTTGCGACACAGGACAGTTTTATGGGTATGAGGAGCATGTTATTTAAAGTTGTTATGTTATAACCTCATTGCTAATTCTTATGATTGATTATCTAACCACATATATGTAAGGGATAATTTAATGGTAGCATGATCAAATCAAAGAAAAAAAAACTATGAAAAGGTTCTAAAGTATAGTAAAAGGAAAGAAACTATGTATTTGAGCTATAATAAAAGACTATATGCAAATTTCAAATGAAAGAGTTAAGGGATGTTAGTGTTAGTCCTAACTATTATGCTATTTTTTTGGTTAATAGACTATGTGAATTTCATTAGATTTAAATGGAGGCACATATAGCATTGTTAATATGTATTATTGCATGGAGAATAGAAGGAGAAAGCATACTAAGGTTTTCTCTTGAGTTTTATTGAGATAGTTCAGTTTTCATTCATTCTTCAATTCATTAAAAGTCTAATTCTCTTTTATGACAGCAGGGTCCTATTGTAGACAGCAATATTCAAAGTTGAATTACATCATTCAGACACTTTTTTTCAGAGGTGTTGATCTATCTTTGATAGTCTGTGTAGACTTTTTTGTTTATGAATTAAATTTCATGACTGATAAAGGATATTGTGAAGATTCGAGTGGGAAACAATCTGTGGCAAGTTGATCCAACTTTTAAAGTTCAGTTTTTTTACTTCCTATCAAAGTCCTTTTGTATGGTTTTCATCGGGGACATCTAATTTTGACTTTGGTCCAAACTCCCTCAGGGATTTTTGTAAAGAGAACGATTCTTTTGATTTCTTGGAATGAAATAAGCGATTTCTATTCTATCTCATATGTGTTAATATGTGACTTGGTATTTTTGTTTTTGTCTCCACGTTTATTTTTTTTTCATCTGTTATATTCAAAAAATAATATAAAAATGGTATATTTTTGCAACAATATTTTATTCAAAAAATCAGCGTGACCCCTAATAATTAATACTTGTGGATTGGGAAACACTTTTTGAGGCTTTAAACATAGGGTAACATTCCCGAATATCTTTCCTTAGCCAAGAAAGATCTGAAAATGCTTGAGTAAGAATATTTCATATCTTTTCCTCAACAACCACCAACTACTTCTCGTGTTGAATAGACCCATCTAGGAAGCAGTGGAACTAGTGCAGGTTTAGGTTCAAAAGAATCATCTGGAGGAAGGTGAGAATGAGGAGGTGGATTTTCATCCTCACTATCATCATCTGAAGAAGAAACTAGAACATGAAAAAAATAAGGCACAAACACCGAAGATGTCTCACAGTCGAAGAAGTCACAATCATCGAATTAGGCTCATAGGCCAAGAGATTTTCATCAAATTTAACATCTCTTCTAATAATAATTTTGTTACAATGTGGTTGAAGAAGTTTATAACCTTTGACATCTTCAGAAGAACTAACAAATATAAACTTCTCAATTTTAGGTTGCAATGCTTT
>ML797191.1:0-11984 GCA_009831015.1 Picea engelmannii | reverse complement strand
TATAGTCTAACGGGGTGGTTTAGACCATTAAGCCTCCTCTTCTGGAGCTCCTATTTGGAAAGGGACATTACATATGTAGTGCAATACCTTGTAAAATTATTGTTCACATATTCGCCTCCATTATATGTTCTTAACTTTTGAATTTGATGTCCAAATTCATTTTCCACAAGGGCCTTGTAAAAAAAAAACTTGTCAAAAACATCGCTCTTAAGTTTTAAGAAGTAAACCCAAGTACGTCTGGAAAAGTCATCAATGAAAGTTAATAAATACTTGCACCCGAAAAAAGAAGGAGAAGAAAGTGGACCACACAAATCACTTTGAACAAGCTGCAAAGGGCCTGAGGCATGCCAAGAGGCACGTTTGTCAAAACTATCCCAATGATGTTTGTCGAGAACACAACCGGCACAAACACCATCTCTGCATGAAACAAGAGGAAGAACAATCACCATATGTTGATTACATAGTTTTTGCAATGAGCGATAGTTTACATGGCCAAATCGCTCATGCCAAAGTTTTCTCAAGTCATCGCTATGAGCAACAAAAACTGAAGAAAAAGATGATGACCCAAAGTTGTCAAACTTGTACAACCTAGTAATATCATCAACAATTCCAGTTACAAGAACATGCTTAGGATATTTTAGATCATTGATTACAACTTGGTGAGGTGAAAACTCTACGGTTTTACCTTCACCTGAATGAGTGATTTGATATACTGATAGAAGGTTACAAGAAAGACTTGGAACATATAATACATCATTGAAATGAGCATTATCTACTTGCACTGTTCCATATCCTACAACACTAAGATATCTATCATCACCAACAAATATTTTCTTGGTGTTACATTCATTTAGAGAAGAAAATATGTCTTTATCCTTAGCCATATGATAAGATGCTCCAGAATCAATAAGACACTCATAAGAAGAAGAAGTAGAAGTTTTATTGAAGGAGAAACCAGAAGCAGGAAGTGCATGTCCATGAGAAGAATAATAAGAAGTAGAATCAATACAGATGTTGTGATTCTTCATCATTGCTTCTAAAGTTTCCATCTTCTTGAAACATTTGGACTCGTCATTAACATATTTATCACAAAAGTTGCAATGTATGTCAGTATTCTTATTTTTATATTTTTCTTCTTTGTCACCATTAGGAGATGAAGTTGTCTGAGTGGGTTTGAGACCCTTATGTTGCTTGTTGTTGTAGCGAGGATCTTTCTTCTTGGGATTCTTGGGTTTATATTTATGTTGGGAAACTAAGGCTTTATTGGAGGTACCTGTAGTGATGATCACTCCAATTTGTACAAGCTTATCTTCCTCTCTAATCAAAGCAGCAAAAAATGACTCAAGAGTGGGTTTTTTATAAGTTATCCCTAGAGCCTCTCTCATGGCATAAAAGGTAGATAAAAACACAAAATATGAACCACATAACTTAGAGAGAATAAGATAGATACAACTCTCTTCCTCCATATTTATCTCACATTCTTCACATAAAATTCTAAGTATTTTAGACTTAGATAGATAGTCTCCAATGAAAGAAAAATCACTTGTATTTAAAGTCAATACTTGATTTTCTAATTTTTGTGCTTGAATAATATTAAGTTTACCAAACACAGTTTCAATCTTTTCCCATGCGTCATCGGGGTCATCAATTTCTTTAAGGTGGAACCTTAAATTAGGAGAGATCAACATTCTTAGTAGTCCACGTGCTTTGTAACTCCTATTATCCCATTTGAATTTCTTATCAGCATTAGTGGCTTCTTTTTCCTTTCCCAAGGTAATCTGGTACAAGCCTTTACTTCTTAATAAATCCTCCATATGAGATTTCCATTGGAAGTAGTTAGTGCTAGTAAGAAAAAGATTATTGGAAGAATCCATATTAAACATGTATATAATATGGATTTAAAAACTGAAATTGATGATTTGGATGGAAAGATCTCGAAAAATTATGTGGTTTTAAAAAAAACGACACTAAAAATGGACTTTGGATGTGAAAGTTATGCTCTTTTAAAAAAAAAGGCATCAACGGTAACCAAAGGACCATGTTGTGATGTAAGTTGTTTTATGAACTGACCCACTTTTATAAAAAGAAGTGGGGATCACTTTTAAAATGAATTTACTTTATAAAATAAAATCCACATGCAAAATAAATAACTCTAAAATAAAGTATTAAAGTTACTTATAGTAATTCACTTTTATACTTGAAGCGAAATACATTTTACAATGGAGCATGCACTTTTTCAAAAAAATTAACAAAAAGAGAGACTTAAACTCAGGACCTCTTACTTAATACGGCAACTTTTAACCAAATGGGCTAGCAAAACATATTGTATTGTTTATAAAGAGGATTGGGGGTGTTTTTGTTGTTGTTGTTGTTGACAGCCTTGCAGAGCATGCTAAAAAAAACTCTTTTCACACAAGAAAAAAATTTATCTTCTCGATGACAACAAGGGTTACATATCGGTTAGCTTACCCAGAAGATGCACCTTTTCCTATTTGTTTATGATTTTCCAAGATAGAACATGGTGCGGGGAAAAGAGCATATTTAGATATAAAAGAGTAGCAACCCAGAAAATAATAATATAAAACCAAAATAATGCTCTGCAAAATTTAAAAAATGCGTATTCAAAATTTATACCTCCGGGTCTCACTGAAACGGTCGTATCTTGGGCAAACAGAAACCATTTCAATTGAAACGAAAAGTGTTCCTAACTAAAACAAGTGCTCCAAATGCAATGGAATAGTCCTCTCAGCCCAAAAATGTATAGAAATTATAGAAAATGGATATGAGTCAACTTGGCTTCACGATATCGATCTACAACAGGAGTGGGTCTTCAAACAGGCTCTAATACCATGTTCAACAACACATGTATTCCAACAAAGGAAGAACACCCTCAGTAACTTCTCACACAACCAAATCAAATATCAACACACCAATTTTTTGACGTGGTAAAACCCATATGGGGAAACATCCACGGCCCCAACAAACGCGACCACTTGGAGTAGTTTATTAGTGCAAAAGAAAAAAATTACAAAGAGATTTTACAAGAGATTTTATCACAATCGATCATCGGAAAATGACCCTCCATGCTATTTAAATAGAGATCATGGACCAATCATTTTTTAATCCACATATCAATGGCCGTTAAGATCAAGGAGAATATGAATCGTCGGATCACTCTATGTCGAGAACATATCGTGATCGTCGGATTTCCTAACTACAAATGCATACTAAAAAAAAACACTAAGAAACCCACGTTTACCTAACGACACATTAGACCAAGTAGATCTTAACTAACTTCTAAGTGTCTAAATATCCTAACACCCCTGAGAGGAATTCAATGATTGGGCTCTCATAAACTCAAACAAAAAATAGATGGTTGTCCCAATGATCATAAAATTCAGAAATTTGGGTTTGGATTAATACCCACAATTAATTACCTCCTTGGACCCCTCTTAGACACTCCTAGATATTCCCCTCCCTTGTGGATAAATTATCCCCAATCATTGTCTATATTCCCAGTAGATGGTATAACATTATATTTGTTAAAATCATAAATACAATTCACATATTACATTTCTTGGACATAACCATATTCATATATACATTATGCATTAATTAAAATGGAGATTATAGTGGGGATGTTACAAAAAATAAAAAATCAGACAAGGAGATAAAGGAAGTAGGAGAAGAAGTTGAAAAGTCATTGAAGGGAAAAATTCTATGGAGAAGTGCAAAAAAATTATGATTTCCTAGACAAAGTGGTAGAGGGCACACAAAATTATGTACCATGATTAGAAGATGAACCAAATCCATAGGAAATTGCCATTATACTGAAGAAGTTTAGAATTGATAGAAGGGACTAGTGGAGAACAACAAAAATAAAAATCCAATGAATCTAGGAACCTCTTAAGGTTCTTAATAGGAATGGTTAAAAAGGTTCCCTCATCCATGAAATGTAAGAAATGCATGACAAGAAGATAGTGCAAGTCAATCATTCGACATGAAAAGCACTCCATTGTGTGTTGGATTTAGATGAAACAATTGGTTGTTTATTGTAAGAGAAGTTTATCTAAAATATATATAAGGGTTTCCTCTCACCCTAATTTGACATGGTAGATAATTTGGGGATCGGGAGTTCTCCCATTAGGCTACATTGTACATCATTTTGACAATTTTAATGGAAGATTTGAGGTATGATTCTATCATATGTGAGGCTTAAAGTTTTGCATGTTTTTAATGTGTTTAGAAAATTGTAGGAATATCTTGTGAAGAATGTGTTGTGTAGGCCTTGTAATGGAGCATTTATCATTTGGATAGGAGTACTATATGGATATTCTCCTTATTTCATTTTGTTGACATATTTCTTCATATGTTAATTCTTCACCATAAAACAAAGTTGATGTTGTAATTAATTTATAAATGTACAACAAAACCTTCATCAATTTGTTCAAGATTAGTACCAATAGGGCTCTCCAATACTCATTTCTATAGTTATTTCCATCACTATTAAGGTTTATTGTGGCATGTTATTTGCAACCCTTTCCTTATTAATTATTCACAAAACAACCCTCTTTAGAGTGATTTTCCTTGACTCCATTTTTCCCAAAATTTGGTAGGCATTAGTCTTGGGGTATTCTACCACCTTATATTCTCACACCACTCAATAATCCATTCTACTACTACCATATAGTTTTTTAAGGCTTACTCTCCAAAATTCACCTTATATCTCCACTCCATTGCCTTAACAATGTTATCCTTATGGAATCCCCCCCCTTGAGTTGGAGAAGGTCCAATTAGAAGTGTGAGGAAGAGCTACTTTGGTGACAATGGGTAGCCTTCATGAGTGCACAAAACTAGCCCCTTGATGCTTGGAACTTTACATCATATGGGGCTACCATATTTTGTTGTAACATGTTTCAAATATGATAAATTAAGCTAAGTTACTACTTTGTATTCTCAAGAAATTTCACCTTCTTCATGGTGTTTTCTTGGTCAAGTTAGATTCATGGTTTTTAGTATGACTCCTAAAGGATTTTACATGTAGTATAACTAAATCCATTTTTTTTTAATGCTACTACATGAGGATTTCTCTTGAATAATAGTAAAGAATACAATGGATTCCACCTTTCAAGGAGATAAATGTTAACATAGAGTTCTGCCATGAAGTGCAACCTATTCACAATTAGAAACATGTTGGAATTCTCTAGGGTATCTTAATGTTGGACTTGGGTCAATATCATGGAAAATTAATTTTCACATGGTTGAATGAATAATCCATAAGATTCTTCTAGTTCAGTAGTGGCGAAAGATCATGGAAAACTTACAAACAACTCATTGAAAGATTGATATTTGTAAAATAAAACCATAAAGTAGAAAAATATAGAAAATAAAACAGTTCTAGGGAAAAAAACAAGGAAAATCTAGTGAACTCTTTGAAAAGAAAGAAATTAACTCATGGACAATTCAACCAACTATGCCACATCCTTCAATATATCTAGAGATGTTTGCTAACCCATGGATTGGAGCGCATGCAAAAAAAATGCCAACTCTGGAATCTAGAGTGTTCTTCAAACCAAGGCCCTCATGTAACTCTATAAGTAGGGGAATATTGGCTTAATTAATTATCACTCCCTCCAGTGATTTCCTTCTCGAAGCTTACTTTAAATTTTTCATTATTGATGTGTTCACTGCTAGGAATTAGGGTAACTTGTTGATTGTTGTTCAAGTTCATGTAGTTGCTACTATTTTTCTAGTTCATGTTTTTTTGTTTCTTTCTGCATTTCATGCTTCTATTACTATGTAATCAACAAGTAGGACATAGGCTAGGAAGAGTGGTTGAAAATCAAACTTTTCTTTAAAACATTGTATTTGCAATGCAATTACTTTCTTTATTAATGCAAGTCTCATTTGAGTCCTATTTTTTGAGCACGTGTCTTCTAGTTTCCTTTCAAGTTATTCATGGATTCTTTATAGTTCCAAATAGTTTAGATTCTTATCACTTGCAATTATGAATTCACTTTCCTTGCCATTTCCTTTATTTCCTATTGATTCCTTTGTTGCATTCCTAGTCTTTTCTTTCTAGTATCGATTTCTTTCTCCCGACATCATAGCACGGAAACAATTGGTTCTAGAGGGGATTATATTTCTAGTCCCCTTTCATTTACAACATCATTTATGTTTTCTACCATAGTAGGATTTAAAATCACAAGAACTGTTAAAGTAAATATTATCCTATGATGGTCAATTAGATATTAGACTTAGGCATTAATAAAGTCAATTTGAATTTAGTTTATTATATGTTTTTATGTTTTATTCCACTTTATTGTGTTTCTCGTTCTATCCCACATTCATAAACAAGGATTGACACGACTTTCTTGTGTTCAACAACACAGGTATTCCAACAGAGGATGAACATCTTCAATAACCACTCACACAACTAGATCAAAGATCAACACACCAATGTTTTGACGTGGTAAAACCCCTACAGGGAAACATCCATGCCCCCATCCAACGTGACCACTTAAAGAAATTTATTAATGCAAAAGAAAAATTTATTGATAAATTTACAAGAGATTTTCTCACAATCAATGATCGAAAAATGAACCTCAATGCTCTTTAAATAGAGATCATGGAAAAACCGGGTGTTAAGCCACAAACAAATCTAGCCATTAATATCAAGGAGAATATGAACCATTGGATCACTCTATGTCGGGAACATATCATGACCATCATATTTCCTAACTACAAATGTATACTAATGCATACTAAAGAAACACACTAAGAATTGTTTTTTAACCTAATGACACATTAGACCAAGTTGATCTTAATTAACCCCTAAGTGTTTAAATATCCTAACATCCCCTCTTAAGAATAACTTGGGATAGGATTTTAAAAAGAGACATAATAGGAGAAGGAAGCAATAATTAGACCCTATCCCCCTTTAATCACAACTTCCTGAACTCTTAACATAGATCGAAGTTTGGAAAACATCACTTTTGTAAGAGACTTTGTGAAAATGTCTGGGATTGATCTTTTGTAGGGAAGAAGAGCACTTCAATAACTTGATCATGAATGAGATTTATGATCAAGTGCATGCATAGCTAAATGTGGTTTTTGTGATTATGTTGAAATGGATATTTGGAAATCTTTATAACACTTCAATTGTTGCAACAAAGGGTGGTCGCATGTTGTTGCTGGAATCTAAACTCTGAGAGGATCTATTGAAGCCAATTAAGGAGTCCCCCATGAACTATAATGTATCCCAAACTGAACAATACCATGGATATACCGAAGTTTTTCATTTATCTTCTTTCCAATTGTTTTCATGGGGTGTTTGCATATGCCGAGAAACAATACCAACATCAAAGGAAAGATCAAGATGGGTATGATTCAAGTATAAGAGGATACCAAATAACTTATGGTACAAAGTGGCATCAAGTTTGACTCTGGACTGGAAGGGAGAAGGGGATGGTTTTGATTCTTCCATGTGAAAGTGACGAAGAAGGTCACAAGCATACTTAGACTGGGAATGGAAAATTTATTCCTTGGTTTGAAAAACTTGGAGGCCAAGGAAATAGTGCAAATACCCTAAGTTAGTCATTTCAAATTTCTTCTTACGGATGGTTTTCACATGGTTTAAAATTTTTGGGTCACTACTAGTGAGAATAAGGTCATCAACATAAAGAAAAAGGATTATGAAATGGCTTCCTACTTTCTTGGTATAGACATTATGATCATAATGTCATCTACAAAATCCAGTGTCAAGAAGAAAGTTGTCCATTTATGCATACCAAGCTAAGGGATATTTCTTAAGACCATAAAGAGATTTCTTAAGGTGAAAAACAAGGCTAGATCCATTTTGGACATATCCATGAGGTTTTTCCATGTAGGTTTCTTCTTGCAAATCCCCATGCAAGAAGTTGAATTTGACATCCATATGATGGACCTCCCGTTTATGTGAGGTTGCAAGGGATAGAACAAGGAGGATAGAATTGATTTTGGATATAGGGGAAAAGGTTTCATTATAGCCAATTCCTTCAACTTGGGAAAATCCTTTGGAATTTAATCGAGCCTTGTGTCTTTTAAAACTTCCATCTAAAGCATACTTAGTTATGTAGACCCATTTACATCTGACAAGTTTTCTTCCTTTCGAAAGAGGTACAAGATCCCAAGTACCATTCACCATTAAAGAGTGATACTCTTCATTCATTGTTGTATCCCAATATGGATGACCTGAATCTTCTGAAAATGTCTTTGGATCATGAGTCTCTAAAAATTCAGCTAAAAGAGAATATTCTTTCTATAACTGTGAGCGTGTTCAACGGTGATCTGAAGGATCACTGACAAGATCACCAACTTCTTCTCGTGTTGAACAAACCCATAAAGGAAGCGATGGTGATGGTGCAAGTTTAGGATTAGGTTCAATGGATTCCTCTAGAGGAAGGTGAGAAGTTGGAGGTGGATTTTCATCCTCATTGTCATCATCATCTAAAGAAGAAACCAAAATAGGAACAAAAAAAGGAAAAAACATCGAAGATGGCTCGCAGGACGAAGAAGGAACAAATATTGAATTAGGATCACAATCCAAGAGATTTTCATCAAATTTGAAATATCTTATAATAATAATTTCATTAAAATGTGGTTGAAGACATTTGTAACCTTTGAAATCTTTAGAATAACCAAAAAATATACACTTCTCACTTTTAGTCTACAATGCTTTCCTTTTCTCATCAGGAATGTGAGCCCATGCTACACTTCCAAATACATAAAAGTGACTTGCATCTCTCTTAATTTTAGTCCATTATTCTTCTGGTGTTATACTTTTAAGAGTATTTGTGGGCATGTGATTTACTATGCAATTTTCACAGTTAATGGCTTCCTCCAAATACTTTGGACTTGATACCTTATATTGGATCATATGATTAGCCATTTCTTTTAATGTGCAGTTCTTTCTCTCAACAACAACTTTTTTTTGTAGTGTATGTGGAACAGTGTGTTGCATTTGCATGCCCTATGTAGTGCAACAACTTGTAAATTGATTTTTCACATATTCAACTCCATTATTTGTTTTTAATATTTGAATTTAATGTTCAGATTGATTTTATAGAAGGGACTTGTAGGGAAATAACTTGTCAAAATATTGTCTCTTAAGTTTTAATAAGTAAACGCAAGTGTGTCTGGAAGAGTCATTTTATGTTTATCTTCTGTCACAAATGTCATCTTATGTTTGTCTTCTATCACAATATTGATCTGATGATGCCCTAAAAAATCCATTAGTGAATGAGTAGTCCTCCTACCCTCCTACATTCTCCAACACTTCGTCTATAAAGGGGGTCAGAAATGGATCATGTAAACAAGCATCATACAGTTTCCTTAAGTCTACGCAAATTCTAATTCCCCTTGTTTTCTTATCTTGAACTGCCATTGGACTTATCCACTATGATTCTATGACGGGATCAATGATACCAGCTTCTAACATTCTTTATATCTATGATTTTTGTTTTCCTTGTACGTCGGGTTCAATATATAAGGTCTTTGTCTTACTGGATTAGCATCTGACTTTAACGAGATCTTCATCTCTCCTAATTCTCCAACACCCTTTCATCTATGAAAAGGTAGTCAAAAGCAGATCTTGATACTTGCGCAATAAGTATGCAATATTTTCAATAGTCTCATCATTCCAATAGTCTCCAATATTTGTGAACTTAGGGTTCTCTTTCGTGTAAATATTCACTTTACACGCTCTTAATGGCTTCACATATGCAGAATGTCAGAGCTCTAGTCCTTCTACTGTGTGCTCCCCTTTAGTCTTTGGTACATGCACATTTCTTGTATATTCTTCCTCTTGGTCTTCTCCGACAACATTGTAACATTCCAATATTTCATGAATTGTTGCAAAGGCTCTGTGCGCACTACACACAAGTAATAGTTCCATCTAGTATTCTACCATGAAAATATTACTTATGATAACTTACAAAGTTTCATCTACTAAAGGTGAATCACCTTCAAAACTAAATGTTACCTTGAAATTTTAGGTTAGATCCTCCCAATATGTTGTCTCTCTGCGCTACTCCAGTTAGATATACCAGTTCTTGGGAATCATCTCAAGTGTGTGTATAAACTTGTGTGTCCATTCCCACTTAGGAACCCGACCCCAAGCTGTAATACACTGCAAAATATGATATGTTGGATAGTTTAACCCTTTATATTTCTGTGCAACTTCTTCTCCTTCTGTTCCAAATCTGATCTGCAACATCCTTATACATTGTTTCCAATCTTCTATTAATTCCTTGTGTGTTTCCCACCATATGGTCGAAGTCACTTTCAATGCGACATCCAAATCTAATAGACTCTATTGATATGATATCTGCATTTCAAATTATTTGATAAAATATTCTATAGGTGTCAGTCCAGTCAACTTTGGTGGATCACATACCTCCATTCCAATCCATCACAAAAAGAAAGTAATGCAAACACATCTTATTTTCGATACTTCATGCATTATGTGTTTCCAATGTTCGAATCCTTCTTCCGAACCTTATGCACAAGAGTTGATGCTTCTCCAACTAAGTACACCATCAACAGTAGGATTAACGTAATCATCCATTTGTGTGGTCATATTATACATGTTATCGATTTATTTTCTTGCGGGTTTGTTGGCGCACAGTTGTAAGACCCTAGGTTCAAGTTATCTTAACCAACAAAACCCTTCAAACACCATCCCTTTGAGCATTTTTAAGATATTTAGACACTTAGGAGTTAGTTAATATCTACTTGGTCTATTGTGTCGTTAGGTAAAAGAGTGTTTTCTGGTGTGTTTCTTTAGTATGCATTTGTAGTTAGGAAATCTGACAGTCACAATATGTTCCTGACATAGAGTGATCCGAAAATTCATACTCTCCTCAATATTAACGGCCATTGATCCGTGTCTTAACACCCGATTGGTCCATGATCTCTATTTAAAGAGCATGGAGGGTCATTTGTTGATGATAGATTGTGATAAACTCTCTTGTAAAATCTCTCTATAATTTTTTTCTTTGCATTAATAAACTGCTCCAAGTTGACCGCGTTGGCTAGGGTCATGGATGTTTCCCCGTAGAGGTTTTACCATGTAAAAACATCGGTGTGTTGATGTTTGATATGGTTATGTGAGTGGTTACTGAAGGTGTTCATCCTTTATTGGAATACCTTTGTTGTTGAACATGGTATCAGAGCCTGTTTGAAGACCCACTTCTGTTGTAGATCGAGATCGTGAAGCCGATTTTCCTCATCTCCATTTTATATCATTTCTGTACATTTATGGGCTGATAGGAATGTTCCATTGCATCTAGAGAACTCGTTTCAGTTAGGAACACTTTTTCATTTCACTCGAAAAGATTTCTGTTTGCCCAAGATATGGCCATTACAGTCAAATCTGGAGGTATAACGCTTGAATATGCATTTCTTTTAAATTTTTGCAGAGTAGTATTTTGGTTTTATTTCGGTTTTGTTTTATTTATTTCCGGGTTTCTACTCTTTTAGATCTACATATTCTCTTTGCCCCACCCCCTGTGTGATCTCGAAAAATCAGAAATAGATAGGAAAAGGTGCATCTTCCGAGTAAGCTAACCGAGATCTAACTCTTGTTGTCATCGAGAAGCAAAAATTTTTTCTTGTGTGAAAAGAGTTTTTTTTTAGCACACTTTCCAAGGCCATCTTCAACAACAACAACAATCCTCCTTCTGAACATTACAATATGTTTTTCTAGATCATTTGGTTAAAATTTTCCTTATTAAGTAAGAGGTCTTGAGTTCAAGTCTCTCTTTTGTTACTTTTTTTGAAAAAGTTCATGCTGAAATTGTAAAGTGTATTTCACTTCAAGTATAAAAGTGAATCACTAAGTAGCTTTAATATTTTATTTTAGAGTTATTTATTTTCCATGCATCTTTTTTGTTATAAAGTAACTTCATTGTAAAAGTGATCCCCACTTCTCTTTATAAAAGTGG
>ML797190.1:582836-619362 GCA_009831015.1 Picea engelmannii | reverse complement strand
CTCTAGATGAATACCCTTATGCAGGGATTGACTTCAGAGGAGATACGTACATGTCGTTACCACTAGGTTCCACCTACAGAGACATAGGTATGTCACATTTTTTTAATATTTCATTTTTTTTGTATTTTTGTATAAGAAAACAAAAATATTTTTGGATGATGTTAAGTACTAACTAAACGTGTATGTGATGCAAACGTAGGCCATGACATCTAGACAGACTTCCACCACATTGGTGGAGGCACTGAGGAGATGAGGCAGCGGTAGGGGATCCATATAGAGTGTTTCAAAACATGCAGGGTGACCTATCTCCTTTGATGTAGGTGGTAGGTGTTCCTCGTGCTTGGGTATGAATCTTTCGGTGTCTCGCAAATGCCATAGTATGCTATCATGACACTCATCCGGCGCCACAGGCATAGATGTCGTGACTATTGTATGATCGGTTGTATATGTATTTTGAGGGTGTCAACCCCAATTTTGTACTATAACATCATATTTTTTGGAGATATGAAATATATATAACAACATTGATCTTCAACTTTACTTATGTTACAATGTGTACATTGATGAAAATGTTTTCTTTGCTTTAGTTATGTGAAAAATGCCAATCTAAAACAAAATTAGCATATGCATCAGATACATAATTATAACTTCTAGGTACGTGATGATAAGTAATAAAATAAAACTGTCATTCTAAAAGTCGTACCCGTAGGAATCATCGGAGAAGACTAGGATCACACACATGGTAACCATCATTCAACTGACATACTACTAAAGTGGATTCCAAGAGAACTTATAACAAGTAAATACCCTATGAAATGGAAACGTGAAAAAGTTCTATAACGACGCTATATTCAACCACATTATTCGTGGATGGCCCTAGGAAAACACCACCTAGAGATACCAGTAGACCCTCGGGTGAGTAAACAACCCAAGTGACAGAAGCCAAGCTCTGTGTATGACGACTGGCCCCGTTTGCGAATCTTAAGTATACCAAAGACTTTGTTGACATATGCCAACCAAGGGAAAACTTGATAAGCAAGTTAAAGATACAAACAAAGGGAAAAGATATTTACACTAAAATACATTAGTATACAAAGAGTTACACCCAATATTGGGACTCAAGGATAATATATTTTCAAATAGATCCCATTCCTAGGCTCAACCAACATGTTCCCTTCATAATATTCTAGTTCATAGGCTCCTTTTTCTAAGACACGTCGCACGATATAGGGACCATGCCACATGGGTTTGAACTTTCCTTCCCCCAGTGGTTCTTTGTATTGATCATATATAAGTACCAATTCACCCTCGGTGAACTGTCGAGGATAGACAGACATATCGTATTGGACCTTGACATATATTTTATTCTCTTCGATAGTCGTAGAGGCATCTCGAAACTGCTCATCTAGACTCTCTAGGTGCACGAGGCATTGTTCAAGATCAGAAGTGTCAAGTAGGAGCGCAACTACCAATATAAGAGAATGGATTTCACATTCAATAGGTAATATTGACTCCCCACTATGCACTAACTGGAAAGGAGAAAAAATGGTGGAAGTCTTGACCGAGGTTTGGTATGCCCAAAGTGTTGGAAAAAACATGATATGTCAATCAGATTTTCTCTGGCTGACAGTTTTCTGCAAAATTGTCTTGAGAGACTTGTTCACAGCCTCTACTTGTCCATTTTCTTGGGGGTAGTAAGGGGAAGAATGACCATGCCTAAACCCCAGTTTTGATTCTAGTTCTTTCTTCATTTCATTATGAAAGTGACTACCATTATCAGTGACAATATCACTCGGGATCCAGAACCTGGCTATAATTTGATTGAATACAAATAAGGCAGAAGTATTACCATCGAATTTAACTATAGGCATGGCCTTGACCCAATTAGTAAAGTATTATACAACCATGATAATGTGTTAATTCCCCCCAGCCAAAGTTGGGTTGCAATCCACAAAGTCCACCCTCCACTTGGTGAAGGGACCAACGGTAATGACTGGATGGAGAGGGGTTGGATGAGGGCGCATTTTCCGAGTGAACACCTAGAAGGGGTGACACTTCTTAACCGCTTCGATGCAATATTTAAAGATATATGACCAAAAATAACTGGCTCACAAAATTTTCTATGTTGTCGCAAGACCAGAGAGATGACCAACACAAGCCCCAATGTGGCATTCATTTAGAAAAGACTCAGCTTATTTGTGATTCAAACAACGAAGCAAGATATTTTCTACTCCTTGATGATATAGAGTATCACCAATGATTAGGTAATTCTTAGCTTGGTATTGTATACGTCATCAGTCATCTCGAGAGAGATACTGAGGGAAATTCAAAGTTTGAAGATAGAGAACAATATCTCCATACCAGGGGTATGACGACGAAACAAGGAAAATGTGTTCATCCGCAAATGAATCAACATGAATAACATCCTCATCTAATCGATGGAAGTCGTATATTAACTCTGCAAAAAATAGTGATTTTTGGGACTTCATAGAAGCGAAATCAAGATCAAACTCTTGTAGAATGAAAATCCATTTATTGTACTTTCCCCCTATGATAAACCTAGTAAGGACGTTTTGAAATGGATTGACATTGGCAACCAAAGTATTTTTCAAAGTAATATATAGTGTCGTAATTGTTGTACTGCGTGAACGACAACCAAATCTAGCTTTTCAACATGAGAATACTTGAGTTCAGGGCCGACTAAGTTTCGACTAAGATAGTAAATGGCATGCTCATGGATCTCGTAATCCTCTTGAACTAACACCATACCAATCGTCTCTTCGGGTGTGGTGACATAAAGCAAGTAATCTCTACCGTAGTCTAGAGACTTCAGTAGAGGCATCAATACCAAGGCTTTATTCAAAGAATCAAAGGATTCATGGGCTTGCTCATCCCAGATAAAATGAGTGTCCTTATTCAATAGATGCATGCAATCGTTATTAATATTGGCATAGTTCACTATAAACCATCGTAAAAATTTATCTTTCCCCTGTAAACCTTGAAGTGATGAATAGTTTGCAGGGGAGGCAATCGAAGTATTTCCTCAACCTTTAATGAATATACCATGATCCCAGTATCATAGACTAAAAATCCTAGAAGACGACATGAAATTACGTAAAATATGAATTTATGAGGGTTCAAATGGATGAGATAATGGAAAAATATTTCAAAGACTAGTCGAAGGTTCTCAGGGTGATCCACTATCTTACGAGAGTGAGCAACAAGATCATCGATATAAGCTTCGAATATATTCTTGATATCATGAAATGTGAAGGTCATAACACGTTGGAAGGTTTCTCTGACATTCTTAAGTCCGAAAGGCATCTTATAGTATGCAAAAGTACCCCAAGGACAAATAAATTTTGTCTTTTGTTGGTCCTCCAGTTTAATTTGAATTTGGTTATACCCTGAAAATTCATCCATGAAAGAAAAAACTTTGCTTCTCGCACATTTGTCAAGAATCTGATCGATGAAGGGTGTTGGGAAGTTGTCTTTGGGACTATCTTTGTTAAGGTCACAAAAATCCATGCATACACAGATGGTTCCTTTATTTTTATTCATAGGAACAAGATTGGATACCTATTGACTCAATGGAATCGGGTAGATAAATCCAACATTAAGAAGTTTTTCTACCTCTACCTTAATAGCAGGGGCCTTCCTAGGATTGAAAACTCTAATTCATTTCCAAATAGGCTTGGCATCCAGGTAGATTTTAATCTCATGTTCGACAATTTTAGGGTCGATTCCTGGCATCTCATCATATGACCAAGCAAATACGTCCTGAAATTCCTTGAAGAGATCAGTGTAGATCATAATTTCTTTTGGTGAACAATCTGCACTGATGTATACATTTTCAATCTGGCCATGGGTACGAGAGATATCGATCGTGATGATAGGATAGATACTCTCCATGTTTCCTTCAGCATAAATTTCATGCATATCAAGTGGATCTATGGTGTGATTGACTATCTCACTCAAAGTAGATCTAAAATCATCTTATTCGATTCGGGCAAGCTCTGGGAGAAAATAAGAATGATGATGAATATCATCCCAAGGCCTGTCGGAACCATTCATGGCTTCTATGATAGATTCATCCAAATGTAAAGTTTCATCAAGGAAGTCACGTGAACAAGACGATGAAGTGGCCCACACGGGCTCTAGAATAGGATCCTCCTCGTCTGTATGCGAGGTAACAGGATCTGGATCGATAGAAGAGTCAAGAACAACTTGATACGCAATCTTTATTTCCAATAGTGGCATTGCCATTCCAAAATGTGGTTGACCTTCACAAGATGCATTTGAGGAAGGTAGGGTCCAAGGATTGTTAAAATATAAGTTCATAAAGGAACAGGCCTCTCTGATGAAATGGGCCTATTGGACATGGCGTATATATGATGAATTGGTGCCATGAAGTCGAAGGTACCCATAAGGGATGAATACATTCTGACACTGATATTCTCAGTTTTCGGATAAGAATTTTTTATCATGTGGATCGATGGTCCAATAGATTCATTGGGTGTAGCGTATGAAAAGGACAACTAGTCGATCATCACGATATTCCCATCGTGAGGAAAGAAAAGAGTGTGGAAGACAGATGATACAATTGCAGTCATAGAATAAGTCCAATTGCATCCTAGTAACAAGTTATAATTGAGGGGTGCATCAACCACTTCAACACCCACCTCTACCTTCTTCCCACCTAAATGGACCAAAAAGGCAGGAAGAATACTGTGAGGGCAAAAGGAACGACCATCAAAAGAATTCAACATGATCAGAGACTGAGAAAGATTCGGAGAGCCAAGAGATTTCCAACAGACCAGGGACATCACACATGTTGCAACGCCTTCATCAACAATAGTATGCTTGATGGTATACTTTGAGTAACCCATGTGGATTTGGAATGCCACATGGTAAGGAAAGAAAGGCTTGTGGGTAGAGAACTTGAGTATTCGTTTTGGAATACGAGGCAGGGGATCTCGTTTTTATATCTATAAGGGAGTCTCCAAAGGAGGGGAAGACTCTAGACTAGGTACGGTCTGTGGAGAAATGTAATCGCAAGATTGAGTGGCTACATTAACCTCATATTTAACCATATTGATGCATAAACAATCATTTTCTTTCATCAATGGGTTTTGACTCCCACTTGCTGCATTTTCATCATTCGAGGAGCTCGAGGCCGTTAGATGATTATGTGGAAAAGGATTAGTCAGCACGGAGGGCGGTAGATATAGAAGCCTCACATCTTTCAAAATTTTGGGGCATAAATGGGTAAGGTGGTCATCTATACAAAGCTTGTAGGGAAACTTCACCTTCCGCCTTTCTTTCTTGTCCTCACCAACATTATTATTTAATTTATTATTATTACTATTGTCCTTGGGTTTATTATTATTCTTCCCACCCCTACGATTATTATTATGTCCTTTCTTTTGATTCCTTTCTAGTTGTTGGTTACCATTCAGGTTGGTCGACGATTGCACATAATGTACATTCACCGACTGAGTGGGAGTGGAGGACATAGACGAAGATTTCCCTCCTACAGACTGGTTTAGAGACAACTCTTTCAAATGTTTTTTCACTGAGTCTGGAGATTTTACATTGGTGGAGCCTACAATGCCATCGGCATGAGGCCTAGGATTTTGTCTAGGTTCATAGTTTGACCTCTGTGCATCTGGAATAATCTCGTATAACATCCCAAACTGAGAATATATAAGATCTAACTATTGGGCTTTAAAAATCGCTTCTTCCTCATATGTAACCCCAAATGTAGAAATATCCTTAGAAATATAAGGAAGTAGAGACTTGAGGAACCACTCTAGCAGGAATTCTAGGGGTATACAGGTCTTGATCAATCTCTTTCATCTACGCCACTCCTATATGTGATTCAAGATATGAGTGGATTTTTCTTGACGTAAGGTCGACAGAAGTTCTAATCCAACATCATAACAAATCGTTAATTGGAAGTGGTTGAGAAAGACTAAGACCATCTGACTAAAGGTTCTATATGTCCTCCTAGGTAACTCGATATACCATTTCATGGAGACCCCCATAAGGGTGCGTTGAAAAAATATTAACCGAATAGAATCGTCATTAAGGGAATTCGAAGAGAACCAAAGGTGAAAAGTAGTTACGTGATCACCATGATCCTCACCATTCTTGGCTTCGAATTTTGGAGTATCCAAAGGAATCTTAGTGGGGACAGGGAGCCATGTCAGATCATGACACATAGGATCATTCATTAACTTAGACAAGTCTGGCAGATTGAGTGTGGCCAGAAAAGGGAGACAGGGTTGCGGCATCTGGCCCCAAGCTCCCTGGAAATATTGTTGTTGAGGAATCGCAGCCCATCTAGGGTTCTGGTAAGCACCATGGCCCTGTCCGGGATTGTAAGAAACTCCTCAAGACTAATTCATGAGGGGTTGGTTGGGTACCATTCCAGTAGGAATGTTATGATGAGGGTTGTAAAAATTGCCCCCATTCGGAGTGGCTTCAGGTTGGGGGTTTCCCAAGGTATGAAAATGACCTCCTCTGGGTGTTAATACAGAGGATAAAGGTGGATTCATCATGCCAAACGTTTTAGTTGGAATTGGTATAGAGGAGGTGGGTGTGAAGGACAAACGATAAGAAGTAGCTTGTCTGCCAGGTTGGTTACTCCATCCAAAAGCATTAGTAACATGATTAGACCTAGGGTTAAAAGGAGGAAAGCCTCCAACTGTAGGAGTCGTTTGTGGGACATGGTCACCACCAAACAAGAATGCAGTATGAGGAGGAACCGTGCCCCCAATTCCAATGCTATTATTCATACTAGCCGCTAGGATGGAGGTTGAAAATTGCAATGTGAAATTCGACATACCATAAGAAAAAAGACTAGAAGCCATAGGGATGGACTGAACATTATAGCCCAGTGAGTGAAAAAGGGACCCAAAAGGGTTCGTGGCTATAGGTTGAGTATTCACTATAGGATGGACATAGGTGATGATAGGCACCTCTGGTACTACAACAATTGTGGTTGAAGGTGTCGAAGGGGTACTGTTAACTATAATAGGTATGGGAGTTGAAAGACTCCCAGTGTATCTCTGAATGCATTCAATACTCATCCTTGTATGATCACAAGTCTGATAAGTGGAGGTGTGTGTATTTTGGCACGGGGGAAGAACCAGGGTTCAATGCTTCAACAACTCACCAACAAAACCCTAACTACCGACCCTTTTGGCAACACCTATGAAGAAGATGAAGTATCACCCGAGGTAGAGGTAGGGGAAGTTGTAGGACTCAAGTGTCTACAACCTAGATGGGACACAGATCTGTGATTACAACACTAAGAGAGCACTTAGTAGTTAACATTCATCAATATTTAACCCTTATTCACATCGCAGGTCGAAACCTTAGTTACAGAGCATCACAGTATTCAACAATATCTAATACATCTAAGAACTTAGCATATAGAAATAGATCAGATCTAGCATTCATTCACATTACTAAGAACTAAGATACTATATCAGACGCATATATCATATATCACTTCACTAAGAATAAATCACATCAATAAAATAACAACTATAATGCACAAAGCAACCAAAATACAGGATATATGTGGTTCACCCCAGTATGGGGCTACGTCCACCAACGCTTCTCTTCTTTATTTCCTTCTTTCAATCTTCTACAATCACAGAGCCATAAGAACCCACTCCAGATAGGATAAGAGCTTTGCATGCACCTCACCAGATCCTCCTTCCCCAAGCTAGATTCAAGAAAAAAGCCTTCTTACAATCTGAACACAAGCTTCTTACAATCACTTCCACTTAGCTCTACAAGTTCTTAACACACAGTATGCATGAAGCATCCACAACTGTTCTCACTTATCTCATCGGCCACATTACACATCTAGGTCTCTCTTACTTACATCGCCTAGATTTCTATTTATACAATACAAAAGGGCCTAAACATGGGTAAACCCATGGGCCGACATCTCATACCCATTACATAAACCCTAAACCGAAAAATTCCCTAAGAAGGGGTTGAGATCCCACGATCTCTGCTTTACCTTGCGCTCCGCCTTCGACTAGCCTTTCGAAGTCCCAAAATTGGTCAAACGTGACCAAGGTTCTCCAAAACTTGGTCAAGCGAAAATAGGCCCCCAACTCTCACATGTGACTCATCCCAAGTCACTCTGATCTAGGTAACTCTGCCTCAAATTCCTTGATCTTGGCTCGATCTTCTTCGACCTATTGCTTCACCAGAGCCTCCTTCTCAGGGAACTCTTGAATAACCTTCTCCATCATAGGTTCTTCCAAGCGTTGTTCCACTGCGGTGACCACTTGTTCCAGTTCTGCACCTCATCCTTCAATTTCCTCAAAAAGTATGAAAGCTACATCCTACACTGGCTGGAGTTGCTAAGTCACTTCCATGACCTTGATATGGATGGAATGGAATTGTTGTTGAACTATGCGTTGTTCCTAGGATCATTTCATCCTCTCAACCATTGGTAGTGGCTTCAACTGCACTTGCACTATTGTTTCTTTCTACTTGGCCTCATGAAGCTATGACTCTAGTGTCCTTAGTTCAGGGTCCTCTGCAAGGAACTCGTAAGTCTGCTCACTTTGACTGCTGAGTTATTTACATTCTAAGGCCAATGCCTTGATTCTCTGGACTGCGCTTCGAGCAATTTCGTGTCTTAGGTCTCGCACATCTTGCGGAGTGATTGGCACTATTTGTAACTCCAGTTCTGCTATCCTCTATTGGAGCTGTTGAATGGCTTCATCAAGCTTCCCTACATGGCTTTCCACTGGGTATTCTTCCATCTGTTCTAATCCCATCATAGAGAAAAGTTATCTAGTGACTACTTCTTTAACTCCAATCTTCTCTACGAGAAGTTGTTCCTTCTCCTTTTATATCTGCGCTCTATCCTCTGCAAACTTGGCTTGGATGTCATCTTTTTCCTGTTGCGCAACCCGACGTTGTTCTATGGCTTCCTATTTTTATTTCTTTAAGGCCTTTGTGGCCTATTATTTTTCTTCCTTAACACAATGAAGGAGAGCTTCGGGCGCATATGCTATTCGGTGTAGCTGGGAAGGTTCATCTCCCAACTATGTTCCTTCTGATGACGGGGACGCAATAGACACTGTGCGGATGGACTAGAGGGTTTGTTGTACCCCTTTCATCTCTTCTTCAAATGTTTCATACATGGTTTCTTGTTTGGATTCATTGCATTGTAATATGTCTTCTGAGGTATCTGAGACAACAACGATGATGAAATCTATGTCATCCATCGTTATCATAGTCCGCATATGTGGTTTAGTATCTTTGGACTTCTTCCGTGATGTAGGTTTCATGGGGGAAACCTTTCTTTTCTTAGAGATATCAGCTTCATCAATAAGGTCCCTAGGCGGTGTTACTTCGCCTTGTTTCTGCTTGTCTTCTTATCCTTTGTCCTCTTCCTTGTCTACTTTGTCATCACCTCCCCCTCCATGTGAGTCTGAAGTAGTCTCTTCTAATGCACTATTTAGGTCTTGTACCTCTTCCTTTTTCTTCCTTCTGCTACTGCTAAGTGCATCATACTCTTCGCGAGTAACCACTAGACTTCCGATGAGGTTGGGGTCAGACAGTTCTGCCTAGTTGACTGGTATAAGGAAATTTGCAGGCCATTCCTTAATTATTTCTTCCATTTCCTCCTCCATGAGTTTATCGTAACTCTGCATCTCTTCTTTGTGTTCGTTTTCGTGCATAGTGATATAAATAAAATGTCTTTCTACACGAAAATTCACAAATGGTTTGAACCTGTGTAGGGTGTTCGACGTCATCTGAGGGAAAGACTCAATAGCCCTCTTCAGCTGCAGGTAGTAGGCACAGAACACCATTTTTGACTACGATTGTTTCACAATGTCACTCGAATACCAGGGTGTGGTGAACTTCGAAGCTAAGGGTTCTGATGACTCAATCTCAGGGAAGGTCGCACCTTCCTGTATTTCCCAAGCAATGAAAGCAATGAGGATCAAAAACCAACTGAAGTGGAACTTGTATCCCTGATCCTGAGCTTCGTGGTAGTCTTTCTCTAACTAGTTGACTAGGTGCCTCGCCCAGTTCATTTGTAGCCCTTCCATGCATTTTCCCACGAGGTCAACAATGAACCCTGTGACCTGCATGGATCTGTTCTTCCTTACTAGCTTACCAATGATAAAATGGAAGGCTATGCACACTACGCCATTCTTAATGGAAGCTAACTTGTAGCATCACTTCCCCTTTTCCACATCACCATAGGTATCTTTAATTTTATGTGCCAAGGAGCGATCTGCAGCCTTCCCTGGATACAATTCTTGTGGGTCTGGTCCTTGCATGCTTAGTCTGGTGATCCGATGGATCAACACCGGATCTATGGTGATGCGTCTATCTAGCAACAGATAAGTGCCATGGAAGCAAGACGACAAGATTTCAATGCACGCGTTAACCTCCCGATGCCTTCCAAATTGTGTTATCTTCATCACGTTCAGGATAGTGGACCTTGTGATGTCCATAGTCCATGACTAGGGGATGATCTTCAACTTCTTCCCCTTGGTCCTAGTCAAATACTTGTGTGGGGGGAGAACTCCATGGTTCTTGCGATATCCCAAGTTGAATTCACTAATCTTCAATGCCATGATTTGTCCTAACTGCAGTCCAACTACGTGTATCCCCTTCAGGAGGTACGCAGTGATCAAGGTGTAGTTGAAGTCCCTTGGGACACTGTCACGGCTCACCGCACCAGCTAGAGGTGGGATATAATCGGGTAGGATAGATGGGATGATCTTTGCATTCGCCAAGTCATCACGATGGTTGGTCTGTTTCTCTGTCGTAGCTCAGGATGGTCCAGATCCATGAGTAGTTGACAAGGATGCTTGCACTCCTCTTATCAATGAGGCTTGGACTCCTGTAGCCATGACCTTCTCAGCCATGAGGTCTATGAGGATCTCTTAGACATATTTCTCTACTTCATTGAAGTCACTCGACATGCACGCTCAAAATCAGGTATCTCAGGTCGGTGATCAAATACTCGACGTAACAGAACGGGTGGTGAGCTCTCAATAGGTACTGCATGAAAGAAAATAGTTCTCTATGGGCTCGAATAATCACAATTGGAAAAAGTGTTCTTGGTGCAATGTGTGATGGGATAAATAGACAATGTTGTAACAGACTCCTCCAATGGGAAGGAACTCCTTAATCAATGCATTTCCATCCATTATGGTGCGGTCCCAACAGTCTAATGGCAATATTTCTGGCCATAACTGTGGTTCGCCATTCTGGAGCATTGAGCTAACGTTCGAGACGCCTCCAACGGTCATATTTATTCACCATGGTGAAGTGTCAATCTTCGTTGTTCTGATATCGCAGTGAAGTTCCATTTCTGCAAACCTTCCTTCTATGAAGTCTTCATTGGAATTTCCTATAACTTTTCTAACTTTTCTTTCTTCTTCCTGAGCTTTCTGGCTTTCTTTCCTGTAATCTGAGTCATTGGTTTCCTCTTTCCATTATTGTTCTTATCTCCTCTTGTCATAGTAAATTCAAACTATGGATGGTATTTCATAGGGTTTGAGGGTAATACTTCTTCTCTTTCTGGGGTAGGTGCTCTACTCTCTTGTATAGACAGGTGTTTCAACTCTTCCTTTGTTCTTTCAACTTTGACGTCAAGATGTCTGGTCCTCAGTAGCTTCGACCGGTCCTCTTGTTCTTCCAGTAAGTGTGTTATTCTCCTAGCCATGAAATCCCTTAGTTCTTTCTTTTTTTGTTCTAGATCCTCCTCTTCTTGTTTCCTTCGTGTCTGATATTTCTCAATCCAGGTTTTTCCTAGTAAAATAGCAAATGGGGCATTGTTCTCAACAAATTTAACGATCTCAAATTATTCTTTTTTCGAAGTTCCATGAGCACTCATATATGTCTAGGTAAGTCTTCCACATAGGTTTATCAAGTTTCCTCTAAATAAACCTATTCCTCCTAATGAAGGAAACATAGTAGGCTTTCCCAAAATTTCCCAAGTTCTTTCTGTCATGATATTCATCTAGGTTTCCTCATTCAGAACACAGTCTATGTTGAAGTCTCCTATTCTTTTTTCTATGCACTCCTTCTCTTTTAAGATATATGATAAGTTGATATCTCTGTGATCATTCAAGGTTTCTTTCATCTGTAATAATGCAGTCTCTGATTCTTTCTAGGGTTCTATCATATCCTTAGTTTCTTGGCCCGTCTCATGGTTTTCTTGTCTCATATTCATCTTTTCAACTTTAGCAATCATTCTAGGGAAATCCAAAACTTCACGGTCCATAGATTTATAGCAAAGACAGCTAGGAACTCTACCAGGGCATCCCTTAGCAAGATGTCCCAGTCTTCTGCAACTATAATAAAGAGTTAACCCTCTCTTTATTTTAAATTACCCCCAACCTTTCATGTACTGTGCATCGGGATCATAGTAACCAACCCGCAAAAAAATATTTCTAGGATCCTACATCCATTTGTTACTCCAAACATTCTTTCTCTGCATAGGAATAACATATCTTTCACTATTATTATCAGATCTACTCATATCCAATATTCTTTCTTCTATTTGTGTCCTAGTTTTCAGACTAGGACAAAATCTATTAGACATGCCTAGATCCATTCTTTCGAAACAAAACTTTTCACTTATATTACCTTTCTCAGAGCACAAATATTTAAGACCTTACCTCTTTTCTTCAGATCCAATTCCTTTTTTAGCACAGAGATTCACAGTCAAGTAGAATAATGCACACTAAAGCAGCAGATCTGTGCACATATCTTTCTTTTCTTCAGTTCCCAGTAATCAAAGTTTCAGGTTCTGGCAACAGAACCATTTTTTGGCACAGAGGTAGACCTAGGGTTCAACGCTTCAACAACGCACCAACAAAACCCTAACTACCGACCCTTTTGGAAACACCTGTGAAGCAGATGAAGTCTCACCCAAGGTAGAGGCAGGGGCGGTTGTAGAACTCAAGTGTCTACAACCTAGTTGGGACACAGATCTGTGATTACAACACTAACATAGCACTTAGCAATTAACATTCATCAGTATTTAACCCTTATTCACATCGCAAGTCGAAACCCTAGTTACAGAGAAACGTAGTATTCAACGATATCTAATACATCTAAGCAATTAGCATACATAAATAGATCAGTTCTAGCATTCATTCACATTACTAAAATCTAAGCTACTATATCATACGCATCTAGCATATATCACTGCACTAAGCATAAATCACATCAATAACATAACAACTATAATGTGCAAAGCAACCACAACACAGGATATACGTGGTTCACCCTAGTATGGGGCTACGTCCACCAACTCTTCTCTTCTTTATTGTCTTCTTTCAATATTCTATGAGAACAGAGCCATAAGAACCCACTCTGCATAGGACAAGAGATCTGCGTGCACCTCGCCAGATCCTCCTTCCTCGAGCTAGGTTCAACCACAAATCCTTCTTACAATATGCACACAAGATTCTTACAATCACTTGCACTTAGCTCTACAAATTCTTAACACACAGCATGCACGAAGCATCCACAACTGTTCACACTTAGCTCACCATCCACATTACACATCTAGGTCTCTCTTACTTACATTTCCTAGATTTCTATTTATACATTACAAAAGGGCCTAAACATGGGTAAACCCATGGGTCGACATCCCATACCCATTACATAAACCCTAAACCCAAAAATTCCCTAAGAAGGGGCCGAGATCCCGCAATCTCCGCTTCGCGTTGCTCTCCTCCTTCAACCAAACTGTCAAAGTCCCAAAATTGTTCAAATGTGACCAAGGTTCTCCAAAACTTGGTCAAGGGCCAATAGTGTACCACGTTTTATAACTTTACTCATTTTATAAGGAAAAGACTCAAAATGTGGTGGTAACTATAATAAGCAGTGGGACCTACTGGGGAGATGGTCTGGCTCCACGATGAATCAAGACTCGAGATATAAAAAACAAATCCTAAGGCCAACTAGTAATCAAAGAGCACACCAAAATAAAACAGAAGGCCAACATGCACACAAACCGGATAAAGTGGCTGAAAGGGGCATCCCTCCCTAAAGTAGGTATGCCTTGCCTAAGAGGGGTCTGAGACTCCCTGCTAAAGATTGGAGGTATCACAATCGGTTATAAGGGCCCTCGTTGGATTAAAAACTAGTCGTTCAAATCCCCCCGAAGAGGTAACCCTCCATAAATTTTGTGTGTTGTTTGACCCTTATTTGACCTAGGGTACCTGCAGAATAACCCCTGCAAGTAACCTGTGTGGTACCTATGTCAAGAAACTAATAAACCATGACATAATTGATGTGTAGGTGAACAGTCATAAGTCAGGTCCACTGTATGGGTAGGGTAACAAAGCCCGAAACCTCGAAAGCACCGCCTCTCACAGAGGTAAAGGTACTAGCAAGATCCCCATATACGAATAGATCCCCAGAAATATATCTAATGCTAAGAAGGTATTTTGGGGATATCACCGCAACCAACCTCACGTGACCTTGTGCTTAAATCCGGTATAAGCAGAGCCTCCTGACGTCACCAATTATACAATGGATTTCACCACTCCCTTATTCAGAGACATATGTTGATTTAATAACCTTGGAGAAGTTTACTCACAAAATCCTATTCCAAGGCTCTAAATCCTAATCTATTTTGTGCACCCTAGAAAATAAAATCGTTTCTAATCAATTTTAAATTATCAGCGATGCTTTTAGTGGCCTTGCTTACTCAAAAATGTGCGGTCATGAAAATAATTATGTTATGACTCAACAAGTAAAATAAATGAATATGAATATAATGCAAAGTCCTAACTTCAATTCCTAATAAATGATATACTTTTCAAAATGCACTTTTCAATTTAGTTCTGCAATTCCAAACAAGATGAAATATTTCAATACATGTACTAAGATCAATGATAAGGACCCAAAATATCAAATCAAAACAACGCAAAATGCCTAATATTTTTGTATTTTCAATATAAAAGAATGAAAATGCAAGGACTGAACAACAACTTGACACAAAAATTCTACTGTATGTAAACAGAGACAATCCAAGTAGGATATCAAGAAGCAAAAACCCATCCCAATATGCAAGGTCAATCAAATGAAAAGGATGATGATAAACGCACCATCCAAAAATTCAACCAAAGAAAGGTTTCCTATCATTCCACTGACACTTAGCAGTCATAACAGAGATCAAGTAGACTCAACAACCATCAAAACTGTTGAGATTTGGGTACCTTGGAAATTGGCCCCCTTGTGTTTGTGAGCTTCTAAACACATGTGAGAAGTAATTTGTACCTTGTACTATGTACTTTATGTCTAATTTCACTTTTACTTAGGATATTTAAGTCCAAAGTGAAATTTGGTCATTTTAGCCTAAAATGAAAATTAATTCACTTTGTGGGTGAATTAGGAGAGATAAAGTGAAACTATGGAAACTTAAGTAAAGTGGGTTTTGAGTTGAGATTTACTTGAGATGATCTTAACCATTTATTAGGGATGATATGAGATGATGCCATCTACCCATTTACTAGATTTCATTATGCATCCTTAAGGAGGGTGCAAGGGCAAAGGAAGCTCATTCATTCCTTGTTATGTTCACTTGAGGAGAAGTAGGAGGAGAAAGAGGATGAGAATGGAAGCATTGGGAGAGGAGAGCTTGGGTGCCTCCTTGCATGGAGGGCTCATGGAGGCTTAGGGCCCAACTTATTTTGTGGAGTTGTTCTTGCTAGGAGGAGGGCGCACAACTAGCAGGGAGGTCTTGCAGTGGTCAGATTTCTTAGAGAACAATTTCAGTGGAGAGGCAGCACATGAGAGAATATTGTGGTGCAAGGTTTTCTTCATCAGAGCTTCAGGGAGCAAGGGCACTTCATTTCAGTGGATATAGCTATATTTGAGGAGGGTGCACCATGCTTGGGCACATCTCTCACTCTTGGACTTGTGTTGTAGCGTGAGACAAGTTGTTATTGTATCAGGTTCATTTTTTTCATGTACTTGTTGTATTCCACCTTCTGTTTTCCACATATATATACTTCCAATCCAAACTGGTTTTCCCCGGGGGGAGGTTTATCTAGGGTCATGTTGACCAAAAATACTTGTGTTCTCTTTCATGTATGTTAGAGTTTATAAAAGCATTATTTAAGCACTAATAGATCTCTAGGTGTGTTATATAGCTTACGATATGCATGTGCTAACATCTTGTGACAAAACTACATGCTAGAGAACCCATTTGGCCTATGTAACCATAACAAATTAGCGAAGAAGTTATTGAACAATTTGTTGTCCTAAAACAATAGTAAACCATTGTTAGACAGTTGAAAATTAGAGCCAACTTGAGGTCAAATACAGACCTAGTTGGCATCTTGATAGGACCTGGAAAATATCCATGCCCTACCGACCTCCCTGCCCAGTCTTCATTGTAAGTTTTAAACCTGTGAAGTAAAGCAATGCATTTAAATTCTTAAGCAAAACGTAATTTAATCAATGGCTCATACACAGAGTACATAGAGATTTTATATCAAAAACCCTCAACCGAGAAAACATTTCTTATATTCATTATATCAAATTTCACCATTCACCATACAATATTTACAATGTTTTTAGGTATTCCGTAGATACCAAAACTCTAATCCCTTAATCCGAGATTAATTTAGAAAACCACTAAAGATAGCAAAATCTGCCAAAATAAAAAAAATGCCTAAAAAAATATCTCGACTGTAAACAGTCTTCTTGGTTTCTGGGTTCCAAATCTTATAACCTTTCACACCATCTTTATAACCAATAAATATACACTTTTCAGCCTTTTTATCCATCTTACTCCTATTTTCCTTTGGAACATGTACATAAGCATCACAACCAAACACTCTAAGATGTTTAAGAGAGGGTTTCTTTCTAGACCATACCTCGTGTGGAGTTTTATCATCCAACATTGATGAAGGTGACCGATTGACCTGGTAACATGATGTACCCATTGCCTCTACCCATAATTCTTGTTCTAACCTGGCACCGCTGAGCATGCTCCTTGATTTTTCCATCAGTGTCATGTTCATCCTTTCTGCAACTCCATTATGTTGAGGAGTGTATGGAGTAGTCTTCTACCTTTCTATACCACACTTCTTATAGAATTCTTCGAATTCATTTCCACAGAATTCTCCACCATTATCTGTTCTCAATACCTTTATTTTCTTCTCTGTCTGATTTTCTACCAGAGCCTTAAACTCTTTAAATTTATCAAATACCTCAGATTTCTTTCTAAGAAAATAAATCCATGTGTTCCTTGAAAAAGCATCTATGAATGAAATATAATACACAGATTTACCTAGGGATGGAATAGGAACAGGTCCAAACACATCATTGTGTATCAACTCTAAGATCCCCTTTGCTCTTGTAGCACTAGATGGGAATCTTACTTGATTTTGTTTACCATATATGCAATGTTGACAGAAATCAAAATCCAGAGTGCAATTAGACATACCTTCAACCATACCTTTACCGTGTAGTGTTCGAAGGCCCTTTTCTCCAATATGCCCCCGTCTTTGATGCCACAACATGGTCTTCTTTTCTGGGACAATATTGGTCTTGTCTCCTTCATTTCTTTGCTCGGGGACAACATAACTATTACACCCATTAGTATAAGTGCTTCCCAATATCTTGTATAGAGTTCCACACTAAACTCCCCTCATCAACACCATTTCTCTGCGTACCATCTTGCAAGTGTTTTTTCCAAATATAGTATCCACTCCTACATCATCCAACTTACTTACATATATTAGGCTCCTGGCAAGTTTTGGAATGTGCAGAACCCCGGGGAGAGTTCTAATCCTTCCATCTTTTAGCAACAACTTAACCGTTCCATGTCCCATGATTTTGGTTGTCGAGTCATCTCCTAGGAATACATCACCACCATCATATTTTTCATATTCAGAGAACCACTCCCTATGAGGAGTCATATGGTATGATGCACCTAAGTCGATCAACCATACATCACGGTCTGCATGTGTACCTGTAGATGCCAGGTAAACATCACCTCCTTCTTCAGTGGAGGTTTTCTCCTCTGTGGAAGAGGTACTATCAGATCCCTTTGGTTTTTCAACCTTCTTAGACTTGCAATCTTTCTTATAATGCCCTGTTTTACCGCACTTCCAGCGTTTCCTCATATTTTCCAAGAGACTTAGATCTACCTGTAGATTTAGGTCTCCCCCCCCGAAGGCTTACCAGAATTCTTGTATTGGGTACGACCTCTTACACATAAAGCATCTGTGCTATGACTATCCATGCTTTTCCGCCTCATCTCTTCAAATAACAAGGATGAAACTACATCCTCATACTTCAATGTAGATTGAGTGGTACTACCAATTTCTACAACTAGATTATCCCAAGAGTCTGGCAAAGAACATAACAAAGTAATACACTTATCTTCTTCTGCAATCGTAATATTAATAGAGACAAGTTGACTTACCAGAGTATTAAATGCATTTAGATGTTTTGTCACAGAATCTCCATATTCCAGCCTAAGATGATACAACTTCTTTCGAAGAAACAACTTGTTTACTAGGGACTTTGATTGATACAAATTCCCCAACTCATCCCATAGTTCCTTCGTTGTAGATTCTCCCGAGACATTCAACAACACCGAATCTTCCAGGAAGATTCAAACAGTACTCCTTTCTCTTTTGTCCAACTTCTCCCAATCTTCCTTAGACATACCAACAGATGGTGTACTGGTAGTTTGTGTACTAGTAGGTTGTGTACCAGTAGCATGTGTGCTAGTAGACGGTATACCAATAGCCTGTGTACCAGGATCCACAACGATCCATTGTTCTTTTTGTACAAGAAGGTCCTCCATATTAAGCTTCCATAGCTCAAAGTTTTTACCATTGAACTTCTCTATCTCAATTCTAGAAGAGCTCGCCATTCCTCTTTATACACTAGATAACCACTATAAAAGCTCCCACTAAACCCAGGTTTATCACAGACCCAAGATCAACTTGATCTATCAAGACTGACCCAAACCCTCAACAACAAAGGCGTCCCTCTGAAGCCAAAAACGAGCTCTGATACCACATTTAAGTTTTAAAACTGTGAAGTAAAGCAATGCATATAGATTCTTAAGAAAAACAAAATTTAATCAATGGCTCATACACAGAGTACACAGAGAATTTATACCGGAAACCCTCAATCGGGAAAACCTTTCTTATATTCATTATATCAAATTTCACCATTCACCATTCAATATATACAATGTTTTTAGGTATTCCGTACATACCAAAACCCTATTCCATTAATTCAGGATTAATTTAGAAAACCGCTAAAAATAAAAAAATCCTCTAAAAATCAGACGCAGTTGTCAAATCTAACATGCCCACATGCACACATGCAAAGAATATAACACATACCCAACATTCATAACATTCAACCAATCAAATAAAAAGGATGATGAGAAAGGCACTACCCAAAAATTCAACCATGGAAAGGTTTCCTATCATTCCACAGACACTTAACATTCATAACAGAGATCCAAGAAGACTCAACAACCATCAAAACTTACCCAACAAACATCAAACCTAGAAACCAAGAAGAAAAATATGATGTATGTGACTGTTCAGGAGAAAATCATGTATATATGCCTCTTGCAGAAGGACAACTCGCGTATGTACGTGACTATCAGGTAAAAACCTGTGTATGAGTTAAAACAAATTCAGGCTAAGAAGTGTTGGGTATGTGTTATATTCTTTTCATGTGTGTGTGTGGGCACGTCAGATTAGACAACTACGTCTGATGATCCCTCTTTTTGTCGTGTGCGCCAGGCGCTTCCTAGGGGGGTATCAGGGAGGGATAGGTATGGCCCCCCATGGTTACGCGCAGTGCCCCAAATTTTATTTTTGGGGCATTTTTGCTATTTTAGCAGATTTTGTTATCTTTAGCGGTTTTCTAAATTAATCTTGGATAAAGGGATTAGGGTTTTGGTATCTATGGAATACCTAAAAACATTGTATAAATATTGTATGGTGAATGGTAAAATTAATACAATGAAGCATTGAAAGGTTTTCTCTCGGTTAAGGGTTTTCGATATAAATCTCTGTGTACTATGTGTATGAGCCATTGATTGATTTTTTTTTTCTTAAGATTCTATATGCATTGCTTTAATTCACAGGTTTAAAACCTACATGTGGTATCAAAGCTCGTTTTTGGCTTTAGAGGGATACCTTTGTTTTTGAGGGTTTGGCTTGGTCTTGATAGATCAATTTTATCTTGGGTTTGTGATAAACTTGGGTTTAGTGGGCGTTTTTGCTATTTTAGCAGATTTTGCTATCTTCAGTGGTTTTCTAAATTAATCTCGGATTAAGATATTAGGGTTTTGGTATCTACGGAATACCTAAAAACATTGTATATATATTGTATGGTGAATGGTGAAATTAATACAATGAAGCGTTGAAAGGTTTTCTCTCGGTTACGGTTAAGGGTTTCCGATATAAATCTTTGTGTACTATGTGTATGAGCCATTGATTGATTTTTTTTTCTTAAGAATCTATATGCATTGCTTTAATTCATAGGTTTAAAACCTACATGTGGTATCACATCTCGTTTTTGGCTTCAGAGGGATGCCTTTGTTGTTGAGGGTTTGGCTTAGTATTGATAGTTCAAGTTTTTCTTGGGTCTGTGATAAACCTGGGTTTAGTGGGATCTTTTGCAGTGGTGATTCAAGTGTAGAAAGAGGAATGACGAGCTCTTCTAGAATCGAGGTAGAGAAGTTCAATGGTAGAAACTTTGAGCTATGGAAGCTCGAGATGGAGGACCTTCTTGTATAAAAAGAACAATGGATCTTTGTGGATCCTGGTACGCAGCCTATTGGTACATAGCCTACTAGTACATAGTCGACTAGTACACAACCTACTAGTACACAAACTACTAGTACACCACCTACTGGTATGTCGAAGGAAGAATGGGAGAAGTTGGATAGAAGAGAAAGGAGTATTATTCGACTCTACCTGGCAGATTCAGTGTTGTTGAATGTCTCGGGAGAATCTATAGCCAAGGAACTATGGGATAAGTTAGGGAATTTGTATCAATCAAAGTCCCTGGTAAACAAGTTGTTTCTTCAAAATAAGTTGTATCATCATAGGATGGAACATGGATATTATGTGACAAAACATCTAAATTCCTTTAATACTCTTGTAAGTCAACTTGTCTCTATTAATATTACGATTGTAGAAGAAGATAAGTGTATTAATTTGTTATGTTCTTTGTCAGACTCTTGGGATAATCTGGTTGTAGAAATTGGTAGTTTCACTCAATCTACATTGAAGTATGAGGATGTAGTTGCATCCTTGTTATCTGATGAGATGAGGTAGAAAAGCATGGATGTTCATAGAACATATTATTTATTTGTAAGAGGTCATACCCAAGATAAGAATCCTAGTAAGTCTTTTGGGGGAGATCTAAATCTACAGGTAGATATAAGTATCGAGGAAAATCTTTGAGGAAAGGCTAGAAGTGTGGTAAAACAAGGCATTATAATAAATATTGCAAGTCTAAGAAGGTTGATAAACCAAAGGGATCTGATAGTACCTCTTCCAAAAAGGCGAAAACCTCCACTGAAGAAGGAGGTGATGTTTACCTGGCATCTACAGGTACACATTCAGACCATGATGTATGGTTGATCAACTCAGGTGCATCATACCATATGAATCCTCACAGGGAGTGGTTCTCTGAATATCAAAAATACGATGGTGGTGATGTATTCCTAGGAGATGACTCGACATCCAAAATCATGGGACGTGGAAGGGTTAAGTTGTTGCTAAAATATGGAAGGATTAGAACTCTTCCTAGGGTTCTACACATTCCAAAACTAGCCAGGAGCCTAATATCTATAAGCAAGTTGGATGATGCAGGAGTGGATACTGTATTTGGAAAGGGCACTTGCAAGATGGTACGAGGAGAAATGGTGTTGATTGGGGGAGTTCAGTGTGGAAATTTGTACAAGTTGTTGGGAAGCACTTATACTAATGGGTGTAACAGTTATGTTGTCCCTGAGCAGAAAAATAAAGAAGAGAAGACCAATATTGTCCCTGCAAAGAATACCATGTTGTGGCATCAAAGACTGGGGCATATTGGAGAAAAGGGCCTTCGAACACTACACGATAAAGGCATGGTTGAAGTTATGTCTAATTTCACTCCAGATTTTGATTTATGTGAACATTGCATATATAGAAAACAAAATTGAGTAAGATTTCCATCTGGTGCTACAAGAGAAAAGGGGATCTTAGAGTTGATACACATTGATGTGTTTGGACCTATTCTTGTTCCATCATTGGGTAAATCTGTGTATTATGTTTCATTCATAGATGATTTCTCAAGGAACACATGGATTTATTCTCTTAGAAAGAAATCTGAGGTATTTGATAAATTTATAGAGTTTAAGGATCTGGTAGAAAATCAGATAGAGAAGAAAATAAAGGTATTGAGGACAGATAATGGTGGAGAATTCTATAGAAATTAATTCGAATAATTATGTAAGAAGTGTGGTATAGAAAGGCAGAAGACTACTCCATACACACCTCATTAGAATGGAGTTGCAGAAAGGATGAACATCACACTGATGGAAAAAGCAAGGAGTATGCTTAGCAATTCCGAGTTAGGACATGAATTCTAGGCAGAGGCAGTGGGTACAACATGTTACCTTGTCAATCAATCACCTTCATCAACATTGGATGATAAAACTCCACATGATGTATGGACTGGAAATAAACCCTCTCTTCAACATCTTAGAGTGTTTGGTTGTGATGATTATGTACATGTTCCAAAGGAAAATAGGATTATGTTGGATAAAAGGCTGAAAAGTGTATCTTTATTGGTTATAAAGATGGTGTGAAAGGTTATAAGATTTGGAACCTAGAAAACAAGAAGATTGTTTACAGTCAAGATGTTGTTTTCAAAGAGGTAAAAGATGTTTCCAAATAGGAATTCCTACCAAGGCCAGAAGAACCTGAGAAAATAGAGTTGGAGTTGGATGATGAAAAATTTGAATCATCTGAAGAAGATGAAGCAGAAGAAGAAGAACCTCATACCCCAGTATTGAGGAGATCAATGAGGGAAAGAAGGCAACCAGAAAGGTATAGTCCACCTGATTTTTGTTCCAATTTTGCTTTATCTATTATTGATGATGATCCCAGAACTGTCAGGGAAGAAGTAAATTCAGAGGATAGTAAACTCTAGAAGAAGGCCATGGTTGAAGAAATGGATTCCTTGGATAAGAATGAGGCATGGGATATATTTGAGTTGCCAACTGGAATAAAATCTGTTGGTAGAAAATGGTTGTTTAAGAAGAATTTTAATGCAGAAGGAAAAGTGGAGAAATACAAAGCTCGGTTAGTAGCAAAAGGTTATTCCCAGGTAGAGGGAATTGACTTTGGTGAGATTTTTTCTCTTGTTTCTATGTTAACTTCTATTATATTTCTTTTATCTATTGTTGTTTATTTTGATCTTGAAGTGGAACAGATGGATGTGAAGACAACATTCCTACATGGGGATCTGGAAGAATAAATCTACATGAAGCATCCATAAGCATCTGTAGTGAAGGGAAAGAAAGAGTTGGTATGTACGCGAAATAAGTCATTACATGGTCTGAAGCAATCACCTAGGATGAGGTACCAAAATTTTGACACATACATCCCTGGATTGGGATTTTTGAGAAGCAGGGTTGATCACTATGTATATTCCAAGCAGGTTGGTAATAACTTCATTTATGTAGTGTTGTATGTTGATGACATGTTGTTGGTAGGAAATAACATGGATGTTATCAAGTATGTGAAATCATAGCTATCCTCCAAATTTGACATGAAGGATCTCGGTGTTGCTAACTTCATTCTTGGAATGGAGATTAAAAGAGATTGTGCAAACATGAAACTATGGTTGAATCAAAGATAATATGTTGAGATGATATTGCGGAGGTTTAATATGCATGGAAGTAAACTGATCAAGGTTCCTATTCCTATAGGTGTAAAGTTATCTGCAGATCAGTGTCTCAAGACACGGGAAGAAGAAGAGTACATGTCCCATGTTATGCATGCCCGTGAAGTTGGAAATTTGATGTATGCAATGGTCTATACTAGACTGTACATTGCACATGAAGTGGGAGTTTTCAGAAGGTATATGTCAAAACCAGGGAAGGAGCATTGGACAACAGTAAAGAGGGTCTTTAGGTATTTGTGTGGCACCACAAATTATGGATTGTGCTACGAAGGAAGACTAGGATTGGAAAGAATGGTGGGCATACATGGCTTTGTTGATGCAGACTGGGCTGGAGATATGGATAACAGAAGATATACAAGTGGGTATGTGTTTAACCTATTTGGAGGAGAAATCAGTTGGATGAGTAAAATATAGGATGTAGTGGCACTCTCAAATATAGAAGTTGAATACATGGCAGCCACTCATGCAAGCAAGGAATCAATATGGTTACAGAGATTGTGTTCGGGTACTGGGTTGGTACAACAAGTAGTGATATTAGATTGTGAAAGTCAAAGTGAAATATTCTTGGCAAAGAACCCAACTTATCATTCGAAGACAAAGCATATTGATGTTCAGTATCACTTTGTGAGAGACATGGTTGAAGAAAAGAAGGTGTTGCTGGAAAAGGTTGACACTTTGAAGAATGTTGCAGATTCACTGACAAAGTCTGTGAGAAAAAAAAAAATCTCCTGGTGTAGAGTAACAATGGGAATTGTTGACTATATAATCTTTAGCGGTTTTCTAAATTAATCCCTGATTAAGGGATTAGGGTTTTGATATCTACAGAATACCTAAAAACATTGTATATATATTTTATGGTGAATGGTGAAATCAATACAATGAAGTGTTCAAAGATTTTCTCCTAGTTAATTTGGGGACATGAATTCATATCATGGGGGAACTTAGCTCATTTGGTGACTTTTCAGGGGATACCTTACCAACAGCTCGACCATCTTTTCACACAATGACTTCCAAGAAGAGTTCACAATGATTCTTTCCACACTCAGTTATCTAGTCAATGATTCCATGACCATTTTCACTCATGCATTATGTTATCCTTGAGACAACCATTTCACCATTCCAATGCTTGTTCCCATAGCCATTTTTGGTTGGTGTACCTGGTTATCTTGGAGCGAGATTGAAGAAGAGGGTTGTCAGGCCCGTGAGAAATTCTTTGAGAAAGAGAATTATTGGGGATTGATTCCTGAAGGTGATAAACTACAACTACAGTGCTCTGATATTTCCAGTCCAACCTATTGCTGAAGCCCTGGAAGGGAAGTGGGGCAGCCGAGGGACCGTTGAGCAGAGACAGGGAACACTTCCTTGGGTGGGATAGGCATGTGGGGAATGAGAGGCTGCAAGATGTTAGTTGAGTGAGCACCTGAGACAGAGTCTTTCTTGTTGCCCGTGAGCCTTAGCCTGGATAGGAACCCTTTTTCTTGGGTGGAGTTCAGTCCCAGCTCGAGGGTGACTCACTGTTGAGAGTGATGAACAGCTTAGTCTATGGTTGGGAGGTTCGTGGATGGTCTATACGAAGTTGGTGAAAATCTTTCTAATATAAGTACCAATTGTATGATAAAATGATATGATGCTTTGTTATTTACATGCCTATGTTATGGTTTATCATATATGTGATTATAATTGTCTGTATGTTTATGGGTAATTCCGTGTAGATGTTGCATATCTGTAGATACTGTTATTTCAGTATAAAAGTCATATGTTACAGAAAGTAATTGTTTGTTTATGTTTATATGTAAAGCTTCCACAAGAGTGTTGTATGTATATGTTTTAGATGCATGTAGTTTAAAGAGTAAATTTACGTGGCATAGCTCAGTTGACTACTGGGTATGTTATCGTATGTTCCGCAGTAAGGGAATGAAAAAGTTCCCTAGAGTAGCATGGTCTAACCTTTAAAGGTTGGGAATGTTACCGACTAGTGTCAGAGCATGAGAGGTTGCTCTGGAGTGGCGTACTCCAGCCTATGGGTGGTCGGGGGAACATTACAGATTGGTATCAGAGCTTCAGTTCAACACTGAGCTTGGATAGGCCAGAGGGGTTCAGTTGAAGTGAATATTCACAAAAGAGTAACTTCGAGGTGACCAAAAATTGGAGTCATGGAGTATCCATGAAAAAGGTTGGCGTGCTGGTGTACGCGGTAAATTTTGGCACCGTGCAGAAAAACGTTGGCATGCCAGTGTGCACGGTAAATGGTGGCATCGTGTGAAATAGTATTATGTGTGAATGCACATGCTGAATTTAGCCTTGCGCGGTGAGCACACACATAGTAATGTGCACATGGGGTGCGCAAGTATTTATTAACGCAAAGGAGTTTGTTGGTATGCGCATAAGTATGAGTATAAGTTGTTTCGCGATGGTGTATTCAATAGTGTGCGCAGATAATTGGGGTGCTATGGAATATGTTAAACTTGACATGGTGCATTCATAGGACGAAATGCATGTGGAATATCGGTGTGCGGTACCAAAACTTTGCACAATGGATATTGACGCACAACGCAAGAGTAGTGCGCGTAAGTTTTAGATGCGACGAATAATAAATGCACAGTAGATTTAGGTGCACAAAAAACCATTTTTAGGTATCACTATGCACGATAAATATAAATGAACAGGTCAAAGTTTAGTGTGCGCAAAGTCGCTTGGAAGGAGATGAGTCTAAGTTTAAATTTCATAATAATAAAAGAAAAAGAAACACACAACCGCATCGAAGCATTAATTAAAAAGAATTCTAAGTTTTAATTTCCTCCGATTTAGACAGATGAAAATAAAATATAAGATTACAAGAAAAACTTATTAGAAAAGAAAACAAGATTCATAACATCACCATATAGAAATTGTAATAAAACAGTCTAAAATGTGTTTCTGTATTTACATAGTCGTATTAATCACAAAATTACAAAAGGGGGATGACAACAGTTAGCCTATTGTGAAAAGGGTCATTTAAAGAATAGGCCTATCATCTCCGGTATTCTTTACCTCCGCTACCGGTTGTTCAAAATTTGTTGAGACATGATTATTTTAGTTGAAGACTTACTTCAACTTAGTGATCTCCACCTTTAAGGAAGAATCTAACCAGACCGATTGATTCTCTCCAACACTTTCGGCCGCTTCAGTCGTAGGTTCCTCCTTCTTATGCCACTTGCTCCTTTTCTTCTTAGTGGCTGGCCTGTTGATGACTAAATATTTCATAGTGGGATTTAGCATGACTTCCAACTGTGAGTCTATAGCCAACTCTGTGTGAAACTTAGTTTCTAGGATGTGTGCAAGGACCCTTTCCTCCTGATTCGCAGGAAATCCTAGCATGTTGCTCGAATAACCAGTCTCACTCATTTTAGCCTTATCGATGTATCTCAGGTTGTGGACACCGAAAGTTTTTTTTACAGAGAGCATAAAGTTGAGTAGTTTGGAGATTACTTCGGTTATGGATACACAAATATCTTCATACTTGGGGAGTGGTAATTATAGAATTCCATTTATGAAGCACATACAGATTACGTACAAAGCGTTGGGTTGCCATGCTCGGCCAATCCATTTCGAATGATTAGCTTTTGAGTTCGTTACATGGTGGTGTTCAGATGACGTCACATGGATGCGAAGTACTGAACGAGTGAAGCAAGGTGAGCTGACTAAGCCATCGCCCTCTCCATGAGTGGTGGATTTGACATGTTGAGACAAGTGATACCACGTCTTGGCAAAAGTGATTTCGGCAAACCACCTTCTTGCAAAAATGTATCTCAGAAGGCACCGTGCATCTATGTTTTTGAGACTTACGTATTATCTATAATTGTCGTGGTGATAACACCAAGAAACTGAGAGTGATAATTATGATGTGTCTATTGAATCAAAATGGTGCATATTCTCATGAATTGCTGAATTGTTAGCCTGATAAGTTTCGATGGCTGCACGTTTTGCAGAATTAACAACAACTCGATTAGATCATACTAGTGCAGATTCCATAGGTATGGAAGAAGCACAGGGGAATTACAGTCAGCAAGATGAGAATAGAAGGGTGGATTTCCATTTGGGCATGGAAGGAACGAACTCCAACGAACATGGAGAAGAAAGGAATGAAGATATGAATATGGCTGAGACCATTAAGAATTTGCAAAAGGATGTCCAAAGACATAAAGCTGATAATGAATGGATTATGAAAGCAAAAGAGTAGCAGGATGACTTCAACATGAATCTATTGGAGGGTTTGAACATAATAGAAAAGAAATTGGTTAAGAAGAGTGGCTCAAGTGAATCTGGGAGTCACAAACTTCAAAGGAGAAAAGAAAAGAAAAATGTGCTATTAGACATCACCATCATTCCCAAAGGAATTACAATAAGAGAGCAGGCAATAGCTCGAGTCTATCCCCAGTGAGAAGGTATAAGAGATTTGGGGTGGATGAGTTGCAAGGAGAAATGAAAAAATTCAAACCTCCTACATTTGATGGTGAGCACAAGAAGGATGAAGATGCAGAAACATGGTTACTAGGCATGAGGAAGTATTTTCAATTGCATAATTATTCTTCTCATGTAGAAGGTAGAATCACTCTCTATCAACTCAAAGGAAAAGCCTCCATGTGGTGGGATCAACTTGTGCAGGTACAACACATTGTAGAGAAAAGTGTTACTTGGAGGGAATTCAAGAAGTATTTTGAGAAGAAGTACTTGACTAAGAGATACTATGACAAGAAAATGAAAGAGTTCTTTGAAATCAAGCTTGGAAGTATGACCATAGATGAATATGAGAGAAGGTTTCTGGAATTGCTGAAGTATGTCTCTTTCATCAAGGATGAGATAGTCAAAATTCAAAGCTATTTAAGTGGATTTCCATCATTCATTAGTGACAAGATACAATATGATGATCCCAAGACATTAGAAGAGACCATAAGGAGAGCAAAATGCATATATGATCAGCAAAAAGTAAGGCCAACTTTCCAAAAGGCTTGGGAAGACAATAAGAAATTCAATATGGATCAGAGGAAGAAGGGAGCTAAGCCACCATTCTTCATAATTAATCCACAAGGACAACAAACGCCTAAAGAACCCAGAACGATTGAAACAGGGATTCAAGAGCCAAGACAACCACCTATGCAATGTTGGGGTTGTAAAGGGGACCATAGGTTCAGAGATTGTCCTCACAGAGGTGAAAAAGGTAGGGTTGTTCACAATGTACAATGAGATGAAACAGTGGAGGACATGGGAAGATATGTGCCAAGGATTTATGTAGCCCTGGACAACAAGCAAGCAAAGTATCAGTTCCACATGATTGAAGTGGAAGGTATGATCAACAACCAAACCCTTTCTATTTTAATTGATTCAAGAGCTAGTCATAGTTATATAGACCCTAAGATGGTGGAAATTTTGCAATTACCAAGAAGCAAGCATGGGAAATCTTTGTTGGTACAACTGGCTATAGGAGCCAGAAGAAAAGTTAATGAGATGGTTAAGTCATGCCTCATAGACATGAATGGATTGAACACCAAGGAAGATTCAAACATATTGCCTTTAGGTTCCTATGACTGTCTAATTGGGATGGATTGGTTGGACCAACATCACAGTCTCTTAGAATATCACAACAAATCATTTACTTTCCTAGATGAGGAAGGGAAACTAAGGAAGGTACAGGGAATTCCCAGGGCAGTAACCATTAGAGAAATTTCAGCATTGCAACTGAAGAAATGTTACAGAAAAGAATGTCAAATAATTGCAACTCATTTGGAAGAGACACCTAGAGATAAGGTGCCAAATTTGGAAGATTATGTAGTCCTGGAATATTTTCAAGATGTGTTCAAGGAGATACCCAGACTACCCCCAAGGAGAGACATTGATTTCCCTATAAATTTGATGCCTGGAGCAACACTAGTATCAAAGACTCCTTACAGAATGAGTACACCAAAATTGAAGGAGTTGCAAATGCATCTTGAAGAACTTCTAAAGAAGGGGTATATATGCCCAAGCATGTCACCTGGGGTGCCCTAGTATTGTTTGTGAGAAATAAAGATGGAACAATAAGGTTGTTCATTGACTTCAGACAGTTGAATAAAGTGACTGTTAAGAACAAGTATCCTCTACCAAGGATTGATGACCTCTTTGATCAATTGAAGGGTGCAAAGATATTTTCAAAGATAGATCTCGGATCTAGATACCATCAGGTAAGAATTAAAAAAGAAGATATTAGCAAGACCGCCTTCAAGACAAGGTATGGTCATTATGAGTTCACAGTGGTATCATTTGGGTTGTTGAATGCACCAATTGTTTTCATGTGCTTAAAGAATGGTGTTTTCCGAGAATATTTGGACAAGTTTGTCATTGTCTTTTTGGATGACATTCTTATATATTCCAAGTCAGAATAAGAGCATGAACATCATTTGAGGATGGTGTTGCAAGTATAAAAGGAGCATCAGTTATATGCCAAATTGAGCAAGTTCTCATTCTATCAGAAACATATTCATTATTTCGGGCATATCATTTCAAAGGATGGGATAGCAGTGGATCCTGAGAAGATAGAGGCCATTAGAGAATGGTCAGCACCAAAAAATGTGGTAGAGGTGAGATCATTCATGGGTCTCACAGGCTACTATAGAAGATTCATTGAAGGATTCTCAAAGATTGCACACCCAATCACTTCTTTCCAAAGAAAGGGAGTGAAGTTTCAGTGGACACTGGATTGCGAGAAAAGTTTTCAACACTTGAAACAATTGTTGACAAGTGCTCCAATATTAAGGATTGCAGACCCAAAAGAAGATTCCATCGTATTCACCGATGCATGTAATGAAGGACTTGGTGGAGTCCTCAGTCAAAACGGGTTTGTCATATGTTACGAATCAAGGAAGTTGAAGGATCATGAAAGAAACTATGCCACTCCCGATTTGGAGTTGGCAGCCATAGTGCATGCCTTGAGGAAATGGAGACACTACCTCTTGGGAAAAAGGTTTGAGCTAAGAACAGACCACAATGGTATGAAATATTTATTTGATCAACCAAATCTAAATGCTAGACAAAGTAGATGGTTAGAATGTCTAAGCGAATATTACTTTGATATAAAGCATATCAAGGGGAAAGAGAATAAAGTGGTTGATGCATTCAGCAGGAAGGTGCGTGAATTACATGCTACAACCATTAGAATGTACCAAACTGATATTAAATGAAAAATTATGGAAGATGCAAATGCAGATCTGCAGTACAAAGAATTGGTAGCAATGCTACAGCAGGGTAAGATGCTTCAGAAGGTGGATAATTATAAGTTGGTAATAGATGGAATATTGTTGCGCAAGAACATGATTTTTGTTCCAAATGTCCAGGACTTGAAACGTATGATTTTGCATGAAATGCATAATGTTCCTTATGCAGGGCACCCTGGATATCAGAAAACCATGGTAGCGATCAAGAGCCATTACTTTTGGCCAGGTATGAAGAAAGAGATCGCCAAGTACATCACTAGATGTATGGAATGCCAGAAAGTGAAAGATGAGAATAAGCACCCAACAAGATTACTGCAACCTTTAACCATTCCTGAACGGAAGTGGGAAGTGGTGACAATGGATTTTATTACGGGTTTTCCTACAACGGGCAAGCTGCATGATTCGATCATGGTGGTGGTGGAAAAGCTTACAAAATCTACCCATTTTATTCAACTGAAAACTACGCACAAGGAAACAGAGGTTGTTGATATTTTCATGAAGGAAGTGGCATGATTGCACAAGATTCCTAAAACAATTGTATCTGACAAAGACCCAAAATTCACCTCAAATTTCTGGAAAGAGTTGGTCAAAGGATTCAGAATGAATCTGAACTTTAGTACAACTTATCATCCTAAGTCTGACGGAAAGACAAAAAGGGTGAACAGGGTGATAGAAGATATACTAAGAATGTATGTGATGGAAAAAACCATTGAAATGGGAAGACTACCTACACTTGGTAGAATTCGCATACAACAATGGGTATCAGGCATCATTGAAGATGAGCCCATTTGAAGCACTTTACGGCAGAAAGTGAAATACTCCAGTGAGTTAGGATAACTCAGTTGATAGGATAGTAGTTGGGCCAGAGTTGCTCAGGGAAATGGAGGACTAGATGAAAAAAAAAAGAAGAATTTAAAAGCTTCCCAAGACAGACATAAAAGTTATGCTGATAAGAATAGAACCCATAGAGAATTCAAAGTGGGTGATCATGTTTTCCCAAAAGTAAAAGATAACAGGAGTTCCCTAAAGTTGGGAAGCTGCGCCAAGTTGGCAGCCAGATTTTGTGGGCCTTTTGAAGTCCTAGAGAGGATTGGTCCAGTTGCTTATATGATTGCATTGCCTACATCTATGTCTATTCATAGTGTCTTCCATGTATCACTGCTAAAGAAATATATACCTGATGCTAATCATGTTATTGATTGGAATGTGATTAAGGTGGAGCAAGAAGGTGCTTTTCAAGTGCATCTGGTGTGCATTTTGGACCGAAAAGTCAAACAGCTCCAGAACCGAGCCATAGGGATTGTAAAGGTTCAATGGACCTGGTACGGTCCTAAGGATACTACTTGGGAGAATGAAGATGCAATGCGGATGGAATACCCGCATCTTTTTTAAGATTTTTGAAAACTCTCTTATATATGGGTGTATGATGCACTGAGGACAGTGCATAAATAAGGGGAGGGGATTGTAATATCCCTTGGTTGAACCCAATTGTAAATGTAATATAAATGTACTTAAGTTGGTGAGCTGTTTTGACCTCATTTGGTAATGCACGTCATGTGGCACAATGTGCGCATGAACTGCGCAGTAAAATGATGTAATATGCACATTCCAGGATACTGCACACAGTAACTAAGGTGCGTGCAGTATGGAGGAAAACGAGCCTCATGTATATGATATGTGTTATAGGCTGGTGAGCCGATTATTATAAGTTGGGATTCTTATGTTTTGGTATTAGGTCAGAATGCCTAGATGTCAAAGGGCAATGCGCTTACTTTGTACATGACTCATGATTAATATAAAATACATCATTGTGCGCGGACCGACCATGATAAAAGAGATGGGCGACTGAACTTCACCAGTTAGGGAAAGGGAGGGCCAAAACTCAAGGGAATATTATATTAATATTTCCTAAAGCATAATAGATAATTATTTTATCCTAAGTTCTAAAGTCAGGGACAAGTGGACCAAAGTAACTTCTGATATGACAAGTGTCAAGTTGGAGACATGCATTCATATCGTGGGGGAACTTATCTCATTTGGTGACTTTTCAAGGGATACCTTACTAGCAGCTCGACCATATTTTCGCACAATGACTTCCAAGAAGAGTTCATAGTGATTATTTCCACACTCAGTTATCCAGTCAATGATTCCATGACCATTTTCACTCATGCATTACATTATCCTTGAGACAACCATTTCACCATTCTGAAGCATGTTCCCATAGCCCTTTTCGGTTGGTGTACCTGGTTAGCTTGGAGCGGGATTAAAGAAGTGGGTTGTCAGGCCCATGAGCAATTCTCTGAGCGAGAGAATTGTTGGGGATTGATTCCTGAAGGTGCTAAACTGTAGCTACAATGCTCTAAGACTTCCGGTCCGGCCTGTTGCGAAAGCTTTGGAAGGGAAGTGGGGCATCCGACGGAGTTGAGTAGAGAAGGGGCACACTTCCTTGGGTGGGACAGACATGTGGGGAATGAGAGGTTGTAGGCTGTTAGTTGAGTGAGCACTTGAGACAGAGTCTTTCATGTTTCCCATGAGCCTTATCCTAGATAGGAACCCTTTTTCCTGGGTGGAGTTCAGTCCCAGCTCAGGGGTGACTCACTGCTGAGAGTGATGAAAAGTGTAGTCTATGGCTAGGAGGTTTTTGGATGGTCTGTACGCAGTTGGTGACAATATTTATAAGATAAGTACCAATTGTATGATAACATGATATGTTTCTTTGTTATTTACATGCCTATGTTACAGTTTATTATATATATGATTATAATTGTCTGTATGTTTATGGGTAATTCCCTGTAGATGTTGCATATCTGTAGATATTGTTATTTCAGTATAAAAGTCGTATGTTACAGAAATTAATTGTTTGTTTATGTTTATATGTAAATCTTCTGCAAGAGTGTTGTATGTATATGTTTTAGATGCATGCAGTTTAAAGAGTAAATTTATGTGGCATAGCTCAGTTGACTACTGGGTATGTTACTGTATGATCCATAGTAAGGGAATGAAAAAGTTTCGTAGAGTATCATGGTCCAACCTTTAAAGGTTGGGAATGTTACCGACTGGTGTCAGAGAATGAGAGGTTGCTCTGGAGTGGCGTACCTCGGCCTGTGGGTGGCCAGGGGAACGTTACAATGAGAAAAGAGTATTTCTATTAAAATGTAATCAACAGAAGTGAATGAATTACAAACTTTCATGTCGTCACAGTTCAGAACCGAGAAACTAAGTCCCTTCTAGCTGGGCCTCCACCAAAGGCAAGCTCATATAAGAGAGACAATGAGGTTCTCAATCATGTAGGGAGGATCTTGGGGGTTGAACAATGTGACCAGAATTAAAAGGATAAAGGGATGCAGACTCAATATGAAGTGAATAATTTATCCTAAGTAACTTTTCTGTCAAAGTTGAATTCTTCTCCTCTTTTTCCATAGCTCATATTTGGCCCATTTATAGCCTTCAAGTGGAACTGCAGGGCCAATTCGTAACGTTTCCAGTATATGGAAGGTCAAGGATCATGGATCTTGTGACGTGACATGGAAACCCGACACCATTTTTTTTATTTTGGGCACAAAACGCGATGTACACGGGTTGTAGTGGTGCAACCTACATATACTCATGTTGTATAATAATTAATAGGTAGGGCATGTATATGTGGAAAAATATTGTTTTTAGCTCTGGGATTTGAAAAAATGGACTTCAAGTCTTCATAGGGAAATGGAACAAGGCCTTCTGAGAAAATTTGCATAGGGTGAGGAAAATCTTTCTATAATAGAATCTAGTGCGCATATTGGATCAGAAGATCAAGCATATCTATAATCGAGTCATAGGGCTAGTAAAGGTCCAATGGAATTGGTACAACCCTGAGGATGCAACTTGGGAGCATGAGGATGCTATGCGAGAAGAATACCCACATATTTTTGAAATTTTGGTTGTATATGTGTATATACTCCACTAAGGATAGTGCATAAATAAGGGGGAGGGGATTGTTATAACCCTAGGATGATCCCCAATTGTACATATAAATCTAATTGTACTTTACTTATAAGTTGGTGAGTTGAAGTAACAAGATCCTTGGTTTGGTGTTGCGTGCATTAAGTCAGTGTGTGTGAATATCATATCAAAGGAGTGAGCACAATTTATAAAATGATATAGCATGTAGTTTATTACATAAAGTTTGCATTGGTAAAAGTGCATGAGGAGCGTCGCACTAACAAAAGAGCCTTACAGAATGGCGCACACTTTAGGATTCAGCGTGCACTCACTTAGTGTGCAGATTTTGGAAACTAGTGAACTTTTGTATATATATGTCATGATGCAACACACACCTATGTAAGGGTGCAAGGGTGGTTCACTGAAGAAAGAGTGTGTGCAGCCTAGACGTTTTGCACACACTGATTTTAATGCATGATCTGTGTATTTTGGAATCTGAGGTTGGTGAGCCTGGATGAAAAAGATTAGTACTATTGTACTGAGAATGTAAATGTAATCAGATGATAATATAATGGAAACACATCACTACGATAGACTGACCATGTAAAAGAGTATGGAGGGGATAACACCACTGGTTGAGGTTAAGGGTTATTGGGTTAAAGGGGCTTAAACCCAAAAAGGAATATTATATTAATATTTCTTAAAAAGTACAAAGTAAGGAATATTATATTAATATTTCTTAAAAGTATAAAGTAAGGAATATTATATTATATCCTAAGTGCGAAGGAGGGGGGACGTGTGGAATGAAGGAATTTTTCAACATGACAATTGTCAAGTTTGGAAAATGCATCCAAATAATTTGGACTTGGTGCCTTTTTGGAAAATCATTCGATCATTCACGTGATCACTGAACCGTGACTAGAACCTAACTATTACTGTCATCGAACCTGACTGTTGTTGTGGCCAGTATTATGTTGTTATTGTCGCAGATACTTGTACATTGTGTAGCTTGGAGAGATAGACTGAAGAGGCAAGTTGTCAGTCCCATGGGACATTTATTTTTCTCTAGGTGAGAGAGTTGCAAGGAAGTGATTTCCCATGCCAAACTACAACGTCAGGGCTCTGAGACTTCATGTTCGGCCTGTTGTTGAAGCCCTGGAAGGGAAGTGGGGTAGCTAAAGGACTCTTGAGAATATAAGGGGCACACTTCCTAGTGTGGAACAAGCATGTGGGGAATGAGGGACTATAGGATGTTAGTATGAATTGGTACATGTGACGAAGTTTCCATTGATTGAGTAACCTATGACAATATTACATGTGACTGAGTTTCTTGTTGACTGAGATAACTTTGCTTGGATAGGAACCCTTACCCAAGTGGATTTTAGCCCCAGCTCAGGGGTGAC
>ML797190.1:555354-582736 GCA_009831015.1 Picea engelmannii | reverse complement strand
GGACAATTGTTTTCCTCCCCTAACCATAGTGCTTGAGCTTGAGAAGGTTCATTTAGGGATTAAGTGCTTTGTTCCCCCCTTCACCATGTTTAGTCCTCAAGACCCATTTCCACTGCACAAAACCTACTCATAACAATTGTATCACACTTAGATGCCAAAGAATCCCAACCATCACCTTCAGAACCATTTCCAGTGTGGTCCTGAGACAAATTCTTATTTAGGGAATAATTTTTGGTTTAATCATGGTGCTTGTGTCCCTCTAGTAGACTGGAGATACCGTACAAAGGTCCCATGCGGTGATTCAAATAGGCATTCCTGGCATTATAGCTTGAGAATATTCATGGGTTGTTGGTGTTGTTCATGGTTCTTGGGCCCAAGAAGCTTCAGGCTATAGGCTCTTGTTTCCCTCCCTTGACTATGGTCAAGGACCTAAGATCCATCCATAATGCCCAATTCCTCATAATGGCACCCATATTCAACTTGAATGCAAAGACTCCCTAGAGAGGATTCGTGTCATGATTTTTAAGTTTTTTTCACAATGCTTAAGATTAATAAGGTTCAATTAGGGATTAAAAACCTTCTTTCCCTCCTTCACCTTGTTTATTCCATGACACCCATTTCTAGTGTACAAAACCTACTCTTGGTGCACATTTCCCATTCGAAGGCATGCAAAGAACCCCTACAAAGGACTTGTGTGTTGGTTCGAGGAATAATTTCAAGCTCTTGAGCTTGAGAGGATTCAATAGCATCCCAAGAAACTTGTTTTCCTTCCTCAACCATCATTGAAGCCCTACGATCCATCCTTGGTGTATAAAACCTCCTAACGACATCTATATCCAACTCCAATACCAAAGATCCCTTAGAGGTGGCATATACTGTGGTTAGCAAGTGTTTTTCATGGAAATTGAGCCTAAGAAGCTACATTTAGGGTCTAAGGCCTAAGCGTTTCCCTCCCCTAACCATTGCGCTTGAGCTCAAGAAGGTTCAATTAGGGATTAAGCCCATTGTTCCCCAACCATTTATAAGCTTGAAGATGCATTTATTTTTACACATAGGAATGCATACTCTTTAATGTATTTATGCACTTTTTAAACATAAATTAAAATCTACATGAAACGTAATGTAGACACATGCATACGACATGTGTGAAGGTTTAACAATGACCCAGCAAATTGAATAGGAACATATATACACATTTTTATTTAAAATTTTGCACATTCCCATTTCCATAAACACTTGTAACGATTCCATAAACACTAGTTGTAAAGAGTGGTTAAATTTGACTATGAACATTTACCTGTTTTTTCCATTTTTAATCGTTAAATATCTGAATTTTTTAAATTTACACGTGTGACATTCACTTAATTTTTGAAATCTTCAATTTGAAGGGCAAATAAATTTTTTACCAGTATCCATATAATATAATATAATATAATAACAATTTCCTAAATTTCTATGGTGATTTTTGTGTAAATCATACATAACACAAGTTATGAGTTCTATAGCAAAGACCATGCATAGTACAGGTTACAAATTCTAGCATAAGTTACAAATATTATAGCAAAAGCTCCACAACACCTACACCCTTACAACTTACAAGTCACAAAGATTTTTTGGAAATTGGACCGTCTCACATCTTGGTTGAAAAGTGAAGGTTGAGAGGGAAGATAAAACACCTTCTGGCACACTTATTTTCTCATTATATTTGGTTTTTGAGAATCCACATTTAAATTCCTTCCCACTTGTGTTTTTAATGTTTTCATGAATTTTAATAATAAGAATAAACATGGGTGTGTTGGGCCTCTCACAAGCTCTATTTTATTTCATTTTAGAAAACATTAGTAGTTTTTATTTTAAAAAGCAAATCCAAAATAATTCAGGAATTGAGGCATAGAAAGAAGTTGGAACCTCTTATTTGGTGATTTTCAAAATTATGATGTTATGTTAAATGCAATTTTTTGAAATTATGATGTTATGTTAAATGCAATTTCAGAATATTTTTATGTTGTGCCTCAGATGCTTTTGTATTTACGATAAAAATGAACAAAAACACATATGACACATAATATTTAAATGAGAGCAAAAATAAAAATAAAACATCAAAGTAAGAGTAGTTTTAAGAAAAAAACCAGACATAAAAAATTTACTTGACGGGTAAGAATGCCCATTGTGATAAGGCTAAAAGAGTAGAAGCCTTGAGATTTTAATGGTAGCCAACTGGATTTGAACCTAAGTCTAGCCTATATAATCCTATTTATGTTACCTATTCCTCTAAATATAGAAAAAAACTTTGCACATTCATCCCATAGCTATGAATTTCACACTTAATAAAAAATAACCACACATTTCCATTTAAAATTTTGCACATTCCCATTTCAAAAACACGAGTTCGATGTAACCATTTCAAGAAGCAACTTTGCACATTCATCCCATGCTATGAATTTCACACTTTATAAAAATAACCAAACTTAATTTAAAAACACATTCAAATCTATTATGCATCAAACATCAAAATATGGTATATTATTTATATTGTTTTGCTCATCTAAAGTACATTTGCACTATCAATAAAAATAAAACTATTTAATAAAAATAAAACTATTTTGATGGTATATTATTTATATGAAAAATCAAGTAAATTTGTACAATTTCCGTAAGGTTGGAAAATAAAAACTTGGAATAATAAATTTGAATATTAAACGAAGGAGCATGATACAATTTTCAAAGTGATAGACATAAGTCGGTCAAATACTAATCTTCGAAACTAATTATGTGATACTTTCGGTGTAAAGTGGATATGATCATATCATTATGAAAAGTGAAGTGATGGAGAGTGGGATTTTATATTTAAAACTACTTTGAAAAAAAATTAATTAGATATTTGCATTTTTAGTGAAAGAATATGAGATAAAGATCGTAGAATAATGTCAAAAGGTTGTGTCAAATTATGCAGAGCAACGCTATCTATCTACATTCGTACAACCAATTGATAAATGACACCCAATTTAAAATTGTTTATGGTCACCCATTTTCAAATGTTTATCTTTTTCTATATCATTTATTTAACCTCAACATGGAAAAAAACGATATCTATTGTTTTGTAAATCAAGTTGTTAATAATATTGTTTCAAAATTTATTCCTGTGGTAGAGGTTTTCCTCTCACGGATAATTTTTATTTTATAAATTTTGATATTGTAAAAAAATTTGATATTAAAAAAAATTATTATAATTTTAACAAATAAAACAAAAAAATAAAATTCATAGTTGAAACTATCTATCAAAGATTTTATGGAATTTGTAAAAAAATATTAAATCAAAAAATAAAAAATTAGTATTTTTGTTATTTTTAGGTCTTATAAATATGGACAAAATCTCAATTTTCTGTTTTTTATATTGCATTTTTAAATGTATAGATAAATTGTCTCCTGAAAATTTTCTATAACATATACATTATACAAACTTAACTATTCAAATTTGCAATTCCAATCATTTAGTGTAGGATATCTTGGAATTGATATTCACCACAAGCTCAATTGGAATTATAGCATTGAGAAAAGGATTATTGGGGGATAGACAGTTTATTATGGGCTTGAAAACAATTGTAAATCAGATGATTTTTAGAGTTGGGATAAAAAGAAACTCATCTTTGAGACTTGAGTTGGGATAAGAAGAAACTCCTCTTTGAGGCTCTAGTTACACCTGTTATTCTTTATGGATGTGAAGTCTGGGTTGTAGTATCTCTGGTGAATCCTAGAGAAAGATGGAGAAAATACAAAAGAATTTTATAACCTATAATCTTAAAATTAAAGGAAATACACCATATCCCATCCTCCTCTTAGAAACAAGCCTCTCCCCCATTGAGAGCATGGCTATGACTAGACACCTAATGTATAAGAACAAGTTAAACAACATGGAAGACAAAAGGCTACCTAAAATATCTTCAAAATCAAGTCATAACCATCATCGACTCAAGCAAGGATGGCATAAAGACTTCTGGTCTTGGCCAAACTATTTGGGAACCATGGAAGAAACCATTTTGCAGAATAAATATACTATTAAAAAAAACGTCAAATCACAATTTAAGGAAAAAATGTGGTGTGATAAAGAGTTAGAGGAAAAAATAAAATTAAGGTATTATAAAGATGTAATGAACCCTAATCTAGAAGATCAAAATTATCTCTCTGTTTTACCAAGTGTAAAGAAAAAAAAAACATTGTTAAGATAAGAACAAATTCTCACTAGCTCCATAGTGAAACTGGGGGTTGGTCAATTCCTAAAACACCATGGGATGAAACATTGTGTCACCTTTGTGACACTAAGAAGGTTGAAGATGAAAAACGCTTTATCTTAGATTGTCTAGCCTATACCCATATTAGATCTCATTTTCAAAATATTGATCACATTACCAACCTTCCTAACCTCTTAACTCAACAAAAGTATGGTGATCTTGGAAAGCTTCTCTTAATGCTTTTCGAGTACAAAAACAAAATTCTAAAAAATCACAAGTAATCACTTACCCTCTTAAGATCCGATAGACCAATTAGATCTTAGTGGACTTAATCATCATCATCATCAAACCAAATTAAAAGAATAATATATCAAAGAAAAAAAAAAGGTAAAAGATAGAAAGTTTAGGATACGGCCTTTCAAAGTTCTAACCTAATTTGTAAAAAATATAAAAATAAATAAAATCTTTTGCTGGAAAAATCCGTGAATTATGTGCTTGAAAAGATGAGATTCTTTTATGTTATGATGATGCATGAGTATCCTAAGAAAGTCAAGTGACACAAATGGAAGTTTGAAAAAAATAAAAATCGACATTTCACTGTGGATTTCCCGGCTGTGAAGTGCCCACACCGTCTGTCCCAGTTCCACACGTGTGATCTCCTTTCCAGTGTGCGAGGATGTGAAAGGGAAGGATTTCGTGTGTTGTCCATCGTAGGTTACGGGTTCTTTCTGTACGGGAGCTTTCATCACCGCGAAAGTTGGATTTCTGCAAATATCCCATCGATCCGTCCCAGTGGCGGAAAATCAGTTTCAGTTTCTGTCTCAGTTTGTTTGGGTATCCAATCCAATCATATTCAATATACGTTTTCTGTGAAGGAAAGAGAGGCGTTTGGATGAGAATCCTGAACTGTTCTTACAGTTCTTCGTTATCGTGGCGGGATCATGTGAAAAGTCAGGAAATCGTACATTCAGAGATGAAGTAGAGGAGGAGAAATTTATTCTTCCTCTAGTGGTCGCTGCTATGGACGCCCAGCAAGCTTAGGTCGATGGCGCAGCGCATACAATTCCTCGCACGAGGAAGGGAATTGATTGGTCTGTAAAATCGCAACTGTGGTTACGAGACCCTGAAAATGTTTTAGGGTTCCTCTCGTCTCTGTGCAGGTAGATTCATGGGAAGGAGAAATACCTAAATTCAAAGGAATGAATACTGTGGGATACCTAAACAATATTTCTAAATCACTTTCACACCCACTCTTTTTGGATCTAGGATTGGTGCGCGTCACGGCAATCCTATGATTCAGCTAAATTAATTTATTTCAGTACTTTCATGTGTTGCTCAAGCTTTCATACTTAATTTCCATAGATTTCTTCTTGCAAAAACTACCAGGGGTAAAATCGGCTTCCTAAGTTATCAATCTTATCTTCGATGGATGTTGCTATCGATAATATTTTAATGATTTGACTGCTAGTGGAACATAACAGCTGTTGTGTGAGAAATTTGCAGGTAAGAGACGAGGAGTTGTTGAAAAGAAAATTGCAGCTTAAGAGTCGAGGAGTAGTTGAAATTTCCAGCTGCGTGAAAGCTGGGATACCAAGCGACAACAGGAAATATGATTCGTCAAAGTCAGGTCAGTTTGAGAGTGATTTCATGTCAAGGAAGCGTGAGGATGAGCATTTAGTTGAAATGTGGGTTCTCAGTGCAGGCGTAGTAACTGAAGGGTTTGGAGGTGTTCGCAACGAATTCTCGTAGGGTTTCCCTGTGTAAGCACCCTCTTGGTAATATCAGGTTGAAGAGTATTAATACTGAAAACGATACAGTTCTTATAAATGATAAAGCAAATGCAGCAAGTTCAAAAATTGCGCGTGTTAGATGCTTCTTTTTCTTATTGTAAAGTTGAGCTCGATCGTGACGACCAGAAATCGCAAAAACGAATCTCGAAGCTCGCAATTTGAACTGTCTCAACGTCTGTTCTGCGTGTGAATCAAATGAAGAAAAGGGAAAACTATGAGCCGTACTGCGCTGTAGAGTATTTTGAATTAGATGTTTTCGGTGTAACTGCTAAAAGTTGTTTTATATTTTTTTTGGGACGGTATTGAACAACTAGTTAAACAGCTGTGTTGAATCACTCTGTTCAATGCAATCCCATATTCAATTCTGTTAATCCATGCTCCGTTTTCGTGTTTAAAATGTTTCATTTCATTATATATATATATATATATATATATATATATATATATATACCACGTTGTGAAGCTGAAGGCAGACAAACTGAGTATAATGTTTGCATGCCTGTACATATTTATGAGAAACGGAACCCAAAGAGCCGACTATAAGAATATTGTTTTATATTGTTTGCATACAGTTCATATTTCTGAGAACCCAAGGGGAATAAATATTGTTTGGATACCGACTTCGTCCATTCTAAGTTTCGATCGGGAAACGTGAGGCGAGGCATATTAATTTATTAGAGAAAAATTGACCTTAGTTTATTCTAAAATGGTTATCTACTATATCGATAAAACCATCTTCCTCCAATAACTTTTGATGCACAGATAAAATGATTTTTAACATCAACATCCTGATATTATAATATTAAGCTGCATATTGAAATTGTCGTATGCCTTTTTTTTATTATATTAAAAAATCTTTCATTGTTAATTATATTTTTCATACTATTTTTAATTCTTAATTCCTATCATGTATCATGTAATAGTAAACAAATTTATTTAGTAAAGATGTTCATTATTTTATAAATGTATTAGATTTGATTTTTTAATTTTTTATTAAATATACAAATATAAGTTTGGGGCAGTTTAATTGACAAGTGTTGTGATATGAAATTTAAATAATATAAAAGGAAGCTAACATATTACAAGGAGATGATCAATTCTAATAAGATTATAAAGAAATTTAAATAATCTATTATTTTTCTAAAACTTTATGTCCATATTAATCATCTTCTTCACACACATGTATTTTTTAACTAGTTAACATTTAACACATAATATCATCATTTAACTAATTTTTTTTTATCTCAAAACTTATATTTTTATTTGAAATTTTAGTTTAAATTAATAAAATTTAAAATGTTGTATTATATATCAATATTATATAACCTTATCGCAATAAAAATATTAAAATATGTTAAATCTATTTTATATTAAAAATAATAATTTTATTAATTTAAAATTGTAATTTTAAGCTATATATAACCATGTTATAATACTTATATTATATAGTAGTAGAACAAACTCTTCACACATTTTACTTCCATGGCATAAACTAATATAATGTAATGCCATCAAGTAATATAATGTAATGCCATCAAGTAATATAATGTGTTAATTATTTGAAAAGTGGATTTGTAATGGTGGGAAGTAATAAAGAATTTAGAGGCATTGACTTATAACCATAACATTATATGGTTATGATCATATGTTGATAGTTTGAAAAAGTGTAATAGATAACATTGTTGGAAGTAATGAAAACATTACAATAACATTGTTGGAAGTAATGAAAACATTACAATATGGATGTTTATTGTACTGATCATGTAGACTAGAGTGACTTGTATACATAAGCCTTTGTTATGATCAAATTATGTGTAAATAAAGTGTGTTTGTGTATGTGTAGATTGAGAGGTACCATAAAAACATTAAAATTATTGTTGCATATATAATTTTTTGTTCTGATCAAATTATGTGTAAAAAATGTGTGTTTGTGTATGTGTATTTGTATTAATAAAAATAATTTGTCGAAAATATGTTAAAGTCTAATATGTCGAAAATATCAATTACATAGTTTAAACAAGATCTTGATATAGATTATGTATCTATTGTGCTATTAACATATATAGATATATTGTGTTAAATGGTGACAACAAATTCCCAAGATTAGGATTTCAAATCCTATAATCCAGCGTAAGATGAGAGTGTGAACCTCTTGTAATCTTCTTGATCTTAATAATAAGACAACCGATATCTGTGCTTAGTGGACATAACCCAACATTTGGGTGAACCACGTAAAATCTATGTGTTTATGATCTGTGTGATTGTGTTTTCCGCATTTGCATTTACAACAAGTGGTATCAAAGCTGGTTGGAAGAGAAGAGCTGGTTGGAAGAGAAGACGTCAAAATTCGGAGGAGTAGTAACAGTAGTGCGAGGTGTGTTGATTCCCACATCGCCGCATGTCCCTCCTCTGGAATGGTGCAACGTCTTACTAGTCAAACTTACCGCGCTTTGAAACTCGTTGGATCATTGCAGTCCAGCTGCATTAACAAGTGTGTATACAACCTCAAATCGCCGCGGTAAAAATATAAGGTATAGTGTGTCAACCCTTCAATATAGCCGCACTCCAGTAGTTTCGAGACATGCGACGGCTTCCTAAAACTCCACGGATAAGAAAACATTTGCATCGGGTTTTGTCTTTGAAAAACTTAAGGTATGGTTTTTGAAAAAGTTTAAAGTATTAAAGGTTGACTTTGTTATTAAAATTTGAAGGGTAGTGAGGTGAATGTTTAAAACATTCAAAAAGGGTAGAGGAGTTAAAGTAAAGGTGAATATTTTCTTAAAATATTTTTTTATTAAAAAGTGAATTTTATTTTATTTTTTAATTATTTTTTTTATTAAACCTTGTAAAGTTTAAACCATTATTCTTCCGCATTATTTTTTTAAAGGGCCTTGGTTATTACAATCAGTGGTGATTTTTGGAATGTTTCCTATAATGGTAAAGACGCAAAGTGCTAAGTTCAAAATTGAGAAGTTCAATGGAAAGAACAATTTTGAGATCTGTAAGGTTAAGATGCACGATCTACTCATGCAACAAGGCGTGGTGAAGGTACTTTTGGGAAAAGCAAAGTAACCTGCGACCATAACAAATGATCGCTGGGATGAGATGGATGCGAGAGCACTGAGTTTCATACACTTGTGTTTGGCGGATGATGTACTGTTCAACATTGTTACAGAGAAGACAACAACCGGTTTGTGGTCAAAGTTGGAAAGCGTGTACATGAAGAAATCATTGACGAACATGATCTTCCTGAAAAGACAATTGTACAGTTTGTGCATGAAGGAAGGTCCGAAGATAGTTGATCATTTAAATACTTTTAATACTCTTTTAGTCCAGTTGACTAGCATGGGAGTGAAATTCGAATCTAAAGATAAGGTAATTACATTATTGTGTTCTTTGCCCGCGTCATGGTATCATTTTGTTACCTCTATTAGTTTTAGTTCAACAGAAACTATTGAGTTTGATGATATTGTTGGAGCTTTACTATCTGAGGAAACAAGGAAGAAATCCAATTCAGAAACCTCTACATCTGAAGAGATGGCGATCAGAGGCAGACCTAAAGAAAGAGGACACAGTCAGAGGGATTTCTCTCGCTCAAAGTCGAAGGGAAAGAAGAGCAAGCTTAAGTGTTGGTTTTGTGGCAAATCTGGACACCTGAAGAAGGATTGTTGGAAGAGACAACAAGCCTCCAAAGAAGACCTTACAAAAAGAGACGAAGGAAGCAAATGCAACTGAAACAGGTTCAACAACGGGTTCAGGTATGACCGATGAAGTTTTATCAATTAGTATTGGTTCACATCATGATCAACAATGGTTATTAGATTCTGGTGCTTCAAACCACATGTGTCTTCATAGACACTGGTTTATTACTTATCAGTCTATAGATGATGGAATAGTTTACATGGGAAATGATATCTTGTGTAAAGTTGTGGGAATTGGTAGCATTCGAATTAAAATGTTTGATGGAACTGTTAAAATATTAATTGATGTAAGACATGTACCTGAGCTTAGGAAGAACCTAATCTCTTTGGGAGTCTTAGACATGGGAGGTTGCAAGAGTATTGTTCAAGGTGGAGTTATGAAAGTCTACAAAGGAATCTTGTTGGTTATGAAAGCAAAGAAGGTTGGTAACATGTTCCTATTAGAAGGAAGAACTGAGTCGGATCATGCGACAATGGTATCTGAGAAAGACAATGGTTATGTTCGACTATGGCATCAACGATTGTGCCATATAAGCGAACAAGGATTGAAGGTATTACCTGATCGCAAGTTACTTCCTAGTCTAAATCCTTTAAAGTTAGATTTCTGCAAGCACTGTACTTATGGAAAACATAATAGGCAAAGATTTAAAACTGGAAGACACACCAGTGAAGGAATCCTTAATTATATCAATTCTGATGTTTGAGGACCATCCCCTACTATTTCATATGGAGGATCATCATATTTTGTAACTTTTATAGTTGATTTCTCTAGGAAGGTTTGGGTCTATATATTGAAAGGAAAGGCTGATGTATTTACAGTTTTCAAGCAGTTTAGAGCTTTAGTGGAAAAGAGTACTCGTAGATCCATTAAATGTTTAAGAACTAATAATGGTGGTGGATTTACGTCAATGGAATTTGAAAACTATTGCAAGGAGTTTGGGGTTGATAGGCATAAAACCACTGCCTATACTCCTCAACAAAATGGAGTTATTGAACGCATGACCATGACTCTTCTAGAGAGAGCAAGGAGTATGCTTAGTAACTCCAACTTGTAGCAGGAATTGTGGGCAGAAGCATTAACTACAGCTTATTATTTGGTGAATCGATCACCATCAACAACAGTAGAGTGCAAGATTCCTGAAGAGGCATGGAAAGGTCATCCTTGTAATTATTCTAATCTTAAAGTTTTTGGTTTTGAAGCCTATGATTTAATTCCGAAACATCAGCATTCTAAATTAGATCCAAAATAAAAAAAGGCTTATCTTTGTTGGATATGGTGATGGTATTAAGGGGTACAAGTTGTGGGATCCTACTGCCCACAAGATCACCATTAACAGAGATGTAATATTTGATGAATCATCTCTCATCAAATCAAATGTAGATGTTCAAATGAAACAGAAAGAAGTACCTAAGTATCAACAGATTCAGTTTGAAACAAGTTCAAATACAGGTGAAAGTGAACATGAACAAGTTTTCGAAGATGTTCATGAAGAGGTTTCTACAGAGGAAAACATGGATGATGATGACATTCAACAGGTTGTTCATGAACCACAAACTTGCCTAAGGAGGTCTACGCGAGTCATAAATCCTCCAAGAAGGTATGATGATTTTGTTTCGTTAGTTTCTTTAAGTACTAATGATGATGAACCTTTGTGATATCAGGAAGCTGTGAAGGGTTCTAACAATGATAAATGGAAAGAAACGATGAAGGATGAAATGAAGGAATTAGAGAGGAATGCAACATGGAACCTGGTAAAACTTCCAAGAGATAGAAAAACTACAGGTTGCAAGTGGGTCTACAAGTTGAAGAAGGGTGTTGATGATAAGGTGGAAAGGTACAAAGCAAGGTGGTTGCAAAAGGATATTCTCTCAGAAAGAAGGTATTGACTTTCATGAGATTGTTTCACCAGTTGTTAAGTTTGTTTCAATTTGAATTGTGTTAGCATTGGTTGCATTGCTTGATTTGGAGTTGGAGAAACTAGATGTTAAAACTGTTTTCTTACATGGAGATTTGGATGAAGAAATTTACATGGAACAACCTAAAGGGTTCCTTCAGAATCGCAGCAAGAAATTTGTTTGCAGGCTCAAGAAATCATTGTATGGTCTGAGGCAGTCGCCCAGACAATGGTACAAGAAATTTGACTCTTTCATGGTGAGCCAGAATTATACAAGGAGTGAGTATGATCATTGTGTCTACATTAAGAAATTGAATAATGACATTCATTATCTTAGTATTGTATATTGATAATAGTCTTTTAACAAGCAAAAACATAACTGAGATCAATAGGTTAAAGGCTCAGATGGCTAGGACGTTCGATATGAAAGATCTAGGAGCAACAAAGCATATTTTGGGCATGGAGATATTCAGAGACAGGAGGAATGGTAAGATTTGGTTTTCACAATAGAAGTATGTTGAGAAGATACTTTTGAGGTTTGGTATGAACGATGTGAAACCAGTTTCAGTCCCTTTGCCTTCCCATTTTAATCTTTCTTCAAGTTTATGTCCTAGTACAAAAGAAGAAAATGAATATATGTCTCGAATACCATATGTTAATGCAATAGGAAGTCTAATGTATGTGATGGTTAGTACAAGGCTAGATATTTCACATGCAGTTGGGGTTGTCAGTAGGTATATAGAAAATCTAGGTAAAGAGCATTGAGCATTAGTGAAATGGGTGCTTCGGTATCTGAGGGGCACAAGTGATTATTGTATCACCTATAATAGTGATTGTGAATCCGTCTATGGATATGTTGAGTATGATTTTGTAGGTGATTTGGACGAGAGAAGGTCGACTTCAGGGTATGTCTTTACTCTTGCAGGTGGATCTATTTGTTGGATGTCAAAGTTACAGAACATTGTTGCTTTATCCACTATAGAAGTTGAATATGTAGCTGCTTCACATGCTTGCAAAGAGGCAGTTTGGTTGAAAGGTTTGTTTGTTTAAGCATAATAACAACTGATTCACCCCCCCCTCTCAGTTGTCTTAGTAATATCTAAACTGACTCCTTCCCTTCTCGTGACCACCGACGGTGACCATAGGCTGTGCCAAAAGGCGCTTCATATTTCGCGAGTTTATAAACTTCATTGAGTTTGATCGACGGTTGAAATCTCCATAGATCTGATAGTCCAGATCTTATCGCGATCTCGCATCTCACGAGTTTCCACACCATGCTCTGTTGACTCCAAGTCAGTGACTTGTCCTATGATTTGATGGTCCAGATATGATCTTAATTCAATGGCTCAGATCATATCACGATTTTGCATCTCGCTAGTTCGATGGTTATGTTTCTTGCCTCTCCAAGTCGTGATAGACGAAGCTCCGAGATGGAGCCGGATCAATGGTCCAGATCACACCTTGATCCGATGGCTGCGATTAAATCGCAATTTCGCATATTGCAATTTCGGTGGTTATGTTTCTTGCCTCTCCAAGTCACGATAGGCAAAGCTTCGAGATGGAGCCAGATCAACGGTCCAGATCACACCTTGATCTGACGGCTGCGATTAAATCAAGATTTCGCATATCACGATTTCGGTGGTTATGTTTCTTGCCTCTCCAAGTCGCGAGTCGCGAAACTCCGAAATGGAGTCGGATCAACGGTCCAGATCACATCTTGATCTGATGGCTGCGATTAAATCGCGATTTCGATGGTTATGTTTCTTGCCTCTCCAAGTCACGAGTCGCGAAACACCGAAATGGCGTGGGATCAACAGTCCCGATCAACACTTGATCTGGCGGTCATCGGGAATTGTAAATGGGATCCAACGATCAGAAATGTTGCTTCTCCTCCTGAGCTTACTTTGTTCCACTTACTCTGATCTTGCCATCGATGATCTGCCAACAATCCTCTGCACTATCTCTTCTGAGCTTATTCAAATATTCTCTGCAACATCTTCTCATAATTCCCATCTATTACATACTTTTTGTACTCATGCCATCTTCATTGTTGTACTTGCCATCAATGGCAAGCATTCGTTGTCTGTTAAATATTTGCCAACATTGTTTGGTGAGTTCGGAAGGATGTAGGACAAAGTAAATTTACTTTGTGATAGTCAAAGTGCTATTCACTTGGCTAAGAATCCAGCCTACCACAGTAAAACAAAATATATACCTATCAAGTACCATTTTGTAAGACAGGTCATCGATGAACGTGGAGTCTCTCTTGAAAAAGTTCATACAAAAGAGAACTGTGCAGACATGTTCACAAAACCAATACTGTTAGAGAAACTACGTTGGTGCTTGGCTTCTCTTGGCTTGCAGAAAAGGTGATGAACAAAAGGAGCAAGGTATTAGGTTAATTGTTGTCAAGGTGGAGATTGTTAAATGGTGACAACAAATTCCCAGGATTAGGATTTCAGATCCCATAATCCAGTGTTGGTTGTAACCAATAAGACCAAGTTAGAATTTAGTTATGAGCGCATTCAATAATCAATTTCTAATGTACATTTCTATAAATTGATGTATGCCCGTAGAGGCTGAGCGTAAGATGAGAGTGTGAGCCTGCTGTAATCTCCTTGATCTGAATAATAAGACAACCGATACCTCTGGTTGGTGGACGTAACCCAACGTTTGGGTGAACCATGTAAAATCTATGTGTTTATGATCTATGTGATTGTGTTTTCCGCATTTGCAATTACAACATATTGTGCTAGCAACAACTCCCCCCATGATTTCTTCTTTATTCTTTTCAACTTCTTTTTCTTCAAATTTATAGAAATCACGAGGACCTTCATTTTGTTTCCACTTTTCAAGGTCCATTTTGATCAAGTCTAGGTCATTTTCTCTTGATAGGTTTTCCTCAAGTCACCAGTTCCAATCTTTCTTTATCCTTACACCAAACCGGAGTTGAGTTTGCTTTGCCTTTAAATCTTCACCCGAAACCTCTTTTGGTTTCCAATACATAAACGATGAAAATACTTTTGGCCATTGAAACATTGGAAATAAAATATCTTTTGGGCGTTGAAACAATGGCGATGAAATTATTTTCGGTCACCGAAACGTCAGAGGTAAAATCCTTTTTGGTAGCCGATATGTCGACAACAAAAACAATTTTGGATATCGAAATAGTGGTAATGAAATTACTTTGGTTGTTGATACATCGAAGATGAAATTACTTTTGTTCAGAGGTAAAAATCCTTTTTGGTTTCCAAAACGTTGGCCACAAAATCCTTTTAGCGTGTCGATATAATAGAGATGAAATATCTTTCAAGGTCGATACTGAGGCCATGTAATATCTTCCTGAGTCGATATAGTGGCAATCAAAAGACTTCCAAACGCCGATACATGGACCCCGTGCATTAAAATTCAACGTGCGAGATGAGTTCGCATAATTAAACGCTCGTACAACTTGTTTTTTCTTCATTTTGCATGCCCAATGGTTCTTTTAAACATTTTTACCCTCGTTCTCCACTCCATTAAATGTTGCTCCAAACTTCATAAGATAGTTGCACAGTCAATAGTATTCCCATGTGGTGAATCTATCTCGCGGATCATAGGACACACCGACGTGGATGACAAAATAATAGTTGATGCACAAGGAAAAGTAGCATCTTCCATCAAACCATCAATACTCATAACATTATACAAGTTGACAAATAAGGAAATTGAACTCAATGAAGATTGGGTGAAGGAATTCCCTCTGAAACCCAGAGATGCTCTGAAAAATAGGTGGGCCACTTGAAAGAGGTTCAATGAAGACTGGGTGAAAGAATTCCCTCTGAAACCAAAGATGCTATGAAAAATAGGTGGGCCACTTGAAAGAGGTTCAAGACAAGGTCATTCAATGACTACCAAACAAATTCATTCAGAAACCCCTACTAGTGTGTAGTAGCCATGCTCTGTAGGTTATATGGAGAACCAAATGCCTAGATACTCAGAGTATAATGGGTACCTCTGATATCATCCTCTCTTCTACCTTGGAAGAGGCTATATCAGCAGCAAAGAACACGACTAACATAAAACATCCAAGCTTTCACATGTCATCCTATTTGTTGGATGTAATGGGTGTAATTCATCCTTATGCAGGGATGGGATGGGAATGGCAGACAAGTGACCATCCCATTCACATTTATTTTCAAAATATTTGGGAACACCACTCTATTACTACCACCAAGTCCATCTTTAATTGGGAAGACTGGAATGTCCCCCAACTTAACCCATGGACATTACTATGTGGAATACACATGAAAAATGAAACTACTAACTAATTTATTGTATCTTTCCAGCGATAATTATACGCATACACATATTTAACTAGATTTCAATACCCATAGTGAAATGCATCTACTACATTTTAAATAATCATGAATGCAATTAATAAACTCATTCACAACAACAAATAAATTATTCACATACACAAAGTTAAGAACAACAATTAAACTCGTGAAATGAATCAGAAAATAGATAAACAGATATCTTTTAAATTACTTGTCGAACCGACTACTTATGAAGGACATTCCACCCAACCATAGAATTATTGTTCCATATATCGATAGTAAGTCACCCCCGAGTTGGAGCTAGAAATCCACAAAAGAAGGGTGTCTCACACAATCCACTCACAACTCATTGTCTCACAACCTACTGGTATTCTCCTACAACTATCCTAAATTTACTCCATCTCTCTTCCTCTTAACCTTCCTAACCCAAGGAATGTACCCCTTCATTTCTCTCAACCATCGAGTGTCTCATTCATTTATCACAGACTCTTTGGCTCAGATAGCTAGGAATATCTCTTATGGGAACTCAAGGGAACTCACTACCAGGAAAACTACCAGCAGCCAACAACGAACACTTGATGTTACAATGCAACTCACTCAGGAGTTCACTCTTCAATCTTGACAACCTGGCTCTTCAATTTCTAGCTCCAAAATGCTCCAAAAATGCTCCAACATGCTCATGATTTCACCTAGCCTCATTTCTCTACCTATGGTGCTCTTTTTCCTTTCTCTCTAATTGTTGTTCATGTCAAAAATCAATGTGAAAATCTACTTAATTCCCCCATACAAATTTCCTCTATTTTCCCAAGACATTTGACTGCTCACTCCACTTTACATCACAATACTTAGAAAATAAAACAAAATTCTACAATTTTTACCCTCCATCAACAGTCCCAACCAAAATTTCATATTTCTTCTCAACATGTTGACCCAAGGAATGTACCACCTTCACTTCCCGCAGTCCATCGAGTTGCACCATTATTTTATCATGGATATCAACGTAAGTGACCAAAAAATTATGAGATGTGGTTCTAGAATCTAGCTGCCCAAGAAAAAAGTCTTGCATTTTCAACTTCTATTTTCTTCAAAATTGACAAAAAATTGTGGGTATTCCTCCTACATAGTTTATTCATGCTTCCATGTTGCATCTTCAGGACTATACTAGGTCCATTGAACCTTTACCACCCCTATGGATTTTTTCCAAAGCACTTTGAATTTCTAGTCCAGGATGTGTATTGGTTCCACCCGGAAATCCCCTTCATTTTCCACCTAGACCACAGTCCAATCAATTAAGTGGTTAGAGTCGGGAACATACTTATTTAATAAAGATACATGAAATACATTATGCACTCTCATGGATGCAGACAATGTTAACATGTATGAAACTTGCCCTATATTCTCTAATATTTCAAAAGGGCCACAATATCTTGCTGCCAACTTTGGGCAGCAACCCAATATTATCGAACTTCTTTTCTCTTTCACTTTAATAAATACATGTTTTCCGGCTTAAAAATATCTAAAAACTCTATTCTTGTCTGCATAACTTTTTTTCTTGTTCTGGGAAGCCTTTGAATTCTAACTAATCTTTGTTATCTTCTCTTCCATTACCTTTAACAAATCAGGTCCAATGACAACCCTGTATGTTAGGTTATCCCAGCTCACTAGTGTTTTACATTTCCTGCCATGCAAAGCTTCAAATTGACTCATTTTCAATGAAGCTTGGTACCCATTATTATAAGAAAACTCCACTACGTGGATATAGTCTTCCCGCTTCGATGGCTGGTCCATCACATACATCCTAAGCATGTCTTCAATTATCCTATTGGTCCTTTTTGTTTTCCCATATGACTATGGGTGATATGTTGTACTAAGATTTAGGTTGTCCCAAAACCTTTGAACAAAACTTGCTAGAAATTGGATGTAAACTAGGAATGTTTGTATGAAACTATTTCTTTAGTCACTCCATGTAGTCTGGAAACTTACTTCATGTAAATCTCTGCAATATTTTTTTCCTTGTGTGTTGTCTTACTGGAATAAAATTCATTGAGTTAGTCAATTTGTTCACCACCACCATGATGGAATCATGTTGTTTCATTGTTCTCAGCAGATTTGTAATAAAATTTATTGGGACCACTTCCCACTTCCATTCTACAATGGGAAACGACTATAACATCCCCATTGGATCTTTGTTCTCTGTCTTTACCTTCTAGCACTTTAAACATTGGGCTATATAGTTAGCCACTTATTTATTCATTTCCACCCAAAAGAATTGGATCCTTATAGTTGTAATGGATTTCTGATACTCGGGGTGCCTAGCATATGACACATTGTGCATTTCTCTCAAAACTATATTTTTCATCTCCATGGAATTTGGCACATACACCTTGCCTATGTACAAGAGGATTCCATCCTCCAATTCATAATTTTTAAATTTCTACTACAAATCGCTTTGTTGTAAGTTTTCCTTTATTTGTAAATAATGTTCATCTAAGTTTCCCACTTCAAGAATTTTATCTTTTAAATATGTTTTCCTCATGTTGATGACTGAAACATGCATTTCATTAACTATTATGTTGAGTGCATCAACCACCTAATTTTATTTTCCTTTGATATGTTTAATTTCAAAGTCATGCTCACTAAAGAATTCTAGCCATCTAGTTTTCCTGACATTTAATGTTGGTTGTCTAAATAAATGTTTCAGAACACAATGGTTTATTCTTAGCTCAAATATCCTCCCCATGAGGTAATGTCTTCAAATTTTTAATGCATGCACAATGGATGATAACTCTAGATCATGAGTAGCATAATTTCTCTCATTCTCTTTTAATTTCCAGGACTCATATCATACCACATGATCTTGTTGACTGAGGAATCCGTCAAGCCCTTCATTGCACACATCCTTGCACACTAAAAAATTCTCATTTGGATCTACAATATTTAATATGGGCTCACTTTTCAAAATATATTTCACATTTTGGAGTCCATTCAAATTTCATGCCCTTCTTTTGCAAAGAAGCAATTGGGCTTGCAATCTTTGAAAACCCCTTTATGAATATTCGGTAATAGCCTGTAAGATCCATAAATGATTTGACCTCTGTCACATTTTTTGGTGTTGGCCATCCTTTAGTGGCCTCTATATTCTTGGGATAAACTGCTATCCATATGCTAAAATAATATGCTCCAAGCAGTGAATATTCTTTTGATAAAAGATGCACTTACTTAACTTGATATACAATTTATGCTCCCTTAAAACCTTTTGCACCATTCTTAAATGATTCTCATTCTCCTCCTCATATTTATAGTAGATGATAATATCATCTGAGAAAACAATCACAAACTTGTCCAGGTACTCCCTGAACATTCCATTCATCAGATACATAAAAAGAGTTGGGGCATTTGATAGTCCAAATGGAACTACCATGAATTCATAATTCCCATACCTTGTTCTAGATGTTTTCTTGTTGATATATTCTTCCTTTATCCTCACTTGATGATAACCCGATCTCAAGTCAATTTTGTAAAATATTCGTCCACTTTTCAGTTGATCAAATAGATCATCAATCATTGGAAAAGTATATTTGTTCTTTATAGTGACCTTAATCAATTGTCTGAAATCAATACACAACCATAAGGTTCCATATTTCTTCAAAAAAAAAAAACTAGGGCTCCCCAAGGTGACACACTTTGGCGTATATACCCCTTCTTCAAAATTTCTTTAAGTTTCATTTGTATCTCTTTCGATTATGGTGTGCCCATCTTGTAAGGTGTCTTGGAAAATGGGGCATCTCCCGACACCAAATCAATAGAGAAATCAACATCTCTCTTCGGTAGAAATCCTATGATTTCCTCAAAAACATATTCAAAATCTTGCAAGACAGGATGGTATTCAATACTTTCTACTTTACCTCTGGTTTTCTCTTCCATATGGGATGCAAAAATTTGACATCCCTTCCTGAAACGTTTTTTTAGATGCATGGATAAAATCTCTCTAACATCTACAACTCCTGAAATTCCTTGAATCATGCCTTTCTTCCCTCCCTCATCGAGAAAATTTATTGTATTGTTATAATAGTCTAGGACAACATGGTGTTTTTCCAACCAATCCATGACAATTATATATTCATATGAACCCAAAGGTATAATGTTCACATATACCTTTGTGTTGATTCCATTCATGTCTATTGGAAAATATTTAATCAATTTATTAATATTTCTCTTAGGCCCCATGGCTAACTAAACTAACCAATATTTCTTATGCTTACTCCTTTGCAAGTGAAATATTTCAACAATGTTAGAGTTTATGTAACTATGGATATCTCCAGAATCAATTAAAATTGCTATGGGATGATTATTAATCTTACCTTCCACTTCAATCATGGGGGATTGATATTCTTCTTACTTGTTGTCCAAGGATGCATATATCCTTGGCATGCTTCCTCCCATGTCTTCCATTGTTTCAACTTCCTGAATGTTGTGGACAATCCTCATTATTTCACCTTTGTGAGGGTAGTCCCTATACAAGTGATTTCCCTCACATTCTCAACATTGTATAGGTTGTTTCCTTGGAATTTTCCCAAATGACTCTATTGTATTGTTCTCATTTTGGTTTGACCATTATTTTTTATTTTCTTGAGAGTTATTTTTGAAAAAGGGTGGCTTAAAACCTTTTCACCTTTGCTCCTTCTTACCTTTCATCTTGTCATTCCAAGTCTTTTGGAAGACTGACCTCCCTCTTCTCTACTCATAGATATGTTTTTCTCTTCTTATGGATTCCTCCAAGGTCCTAGGGTTATCATATTGTATCTTGTCACTATATAAGGAGGGTAACCCACTAAGAAACCTTTGGATTTTTTACATCTCATCCTTCATTAAGTATACATAATTCAATAATTCAAAGAACTTCTTATCACATTCATCCATTGTCATGCTTCTCATCTTGAGTTCAAAGAAATGTTTCACCTTCCTTTCATAGTAATGCTCAGACATATATTTCTCTTGAAAATATCATTTGAAACACCTCCATGAAACCATCTTCTCATCAAGATACTTGGATTTCTTAAGTTGATCCCACCACATGGTTGCCTTTCCTTGCAAGTGGTAGGTTGCAATTATTGTTTCTAACCTTGAGGGTTAATCACACAGTTGTAAATATTTCTTCATTTCCAACAACCAAGCCTCAACCTCTTCTCCCTTCCTATGCTCACCATTGAAATTTGGTGGCTTGATCTTCCTTATTTCTCCTTTCGTGATGTCTCCCTCAGGCCTTATCTTATGTCTCCTGACAAGAGACACACTTGGGTTGTTCCCTGCACCTGAACCAAAATGATCTCTCCTAGTGGATTTCCCTAGGGAATGATGGTGCCTGCTTCTACTACTTGACTTCTTATCATTCCCATGCTCATCTCTTATGCTATGGGATTTGTATGTTGTCACTTGTATAGCACTAGATTTTTGCTTTGTTCCAGAGTCTTTATTGGATTGCTTCTGCATCATCTTCAAGCTCTGTAGTATCTCTTCCTAATAATAATTTAATTATCATTCCTATAACTCTACACTTCTCTTTGTAGGCTCTTCATAGTTACACACTCCTTCCTATCTCTTCTTCTGTCAGACTCTGTCTCAAGATTTCCCATGTTGACTGCATGCAAAATCCTAAATTCCTCTTCATGACTGTAGGACCCTTAGGCATATTCCATTGTTGCGGTTCTCATAGAAGAAACAAAATACCTTCCTGAACCTCTAAATTTTGCAGAAAATTTGCATGAAAACAATTTTTTGTTAGACAAAAATAAATACACACACAATTTTGGAAAAGAATGCACAGATCTTTCTATTCTTTAATGCCACCAATCATATTCTTTTGATTTGGCTGCAGAATTTTCTGCTCAAATTAATTTTATGGGTTAATAGATGGGTTATCCTCCTCAATACCTTTCCATCGACTATTGATTTTCCCAATTTTGAGTTCAGAGAAGAAAGTTATGGTCTTCATAAGTTTTGACTATTTTCCCTTTTTAACCTTGTATGTTACATGTGTCATATTTCTCTCCTAACACATTTTTAGGTACCCAGATGATCCCGATGGATATTGGTGGCCACCCATCTATTCCAATTGGCTCCTCTTGATAGTTTTTAGTTCACCACGCTATTTTGTACTTCTTTGTAATTGTAGGTTCTACACTTCTGGGGTTGTCTGAATCCCTACACATATTCCAGGTGGAGACTAGTGGTCGCCCACCTAATCCAACTAGATTGTTTTAGAAGTTTTCATGTCATCACATCTTTTTGTACTTCCAGAGTAGTTTTGGGGCCCTAAATAATTTTTTTCGGCTTTCCACAGTGAAAATGTAGACAGGGTTAAGTTTGACAACACAATGTGTAGTTATCGAAAAGACCTTTCCAATGGGCTATCACACGCCTAAAACAAAGGTCGTATGCAAAAGTTACAACCCCGAGAAGTTGAGGTACCAACTTACCCAGTGGGGCCCACAACATTTGGCGTTTCACCTCCCAGGGTTAGGTTTTTGGATCTCTATAGTTTTTTGCATTCATGGATAATGTTAAAAAGGCCGTTGGAGCCTCCTTGTAATCATTTCACTAAGACATATGCACATAGCATCCACATCTCTTCTTAGCAATAGCTACCACCATTCGAGCAAATTGTTTTCAATTATGTAGTTTTATAGTTTCAGCCTATTTCATTTATTCAATAGAATTTATTGTTCACTGGATATCTGTTGTTGTTCTTTGTATATCTTTGTTATTCTATTCAGTCTGTTAGTCAGTTCATTCTGCTCATAAATATAGATCAACGGTATCAGTTCGGTCTACTCTTCATTTATTTTTCTTCATGCATGTCCCTGACAATATTTGGGTATAAGAAGTTGGGACTTGAACCAGTCAAGCCTTTGAATTATCGGTCGTGTTGAGCCCGAAAAAAATTCATGGGGGACAAAAACAAAGATGATGGATCAGGAGATCCTTTTAAAATGTTGCTCGAGGAAGCCCTTGCATGACAAAGGAATGAAATGATGTAAAACTTTGCATAGATCCTTCGATGACCGCCCATTGGAGAAGAATCTTCATCAAGTAGCCATACAACCTCGCTCAAGGTATAGGTAAATTTTGATATTCCATTATTTGAAGGATTTATAGATGTGGATGTTGTAGATAAATGGTTGAATCTATTTGAAGGGTATTTTTCGGTCCACAATATTTTCGATAGGGAAAATATTACTTTTCCACTCCTCAAGGCCATCCCCCATGTTAAGAACTAGTGGGATACTTACGTTGAGAAAAGGGCCATAGAGATATATGCAATATTTTTGGTCACCCCCACATGGGATCCCTTCAGGGATTCCATTAAAGAACAATACTACCCTATTGGAAGCTACGAGGACCAGTGCACAAGATGGACCACCTTGCGTCAGGAAAGGGACCAAAAAGTACCATATTTCACCAATATTTTCCATACCCTGTGCACCAAATTGGGTATCAAAGACTCTGAGTGACATCTAGTGCTAAAATAACACATATGTTTGCATAGATACATTCAAAAATAAATGGATTTTCTAGACATCTCATCATTTGGTACGACTTATAGATATGTTGTCAAGATTGAGCAAAAATTTAAGCAGAAGAGACAAGAGTTTGGATTTGTAAAATCCCCACAATTGAAGAAGGGAAAAGGTGGCCCCAAACCACACAACAAGGGATAGAGAAAATACGACCACTCTCAGGACAACCAGTCCAAGCCGCAACACAAGAAGGGTAATGAGAATTAAAAGAAGGACACGATAAAATGGTGTGAATACCATAAAATCTCTCGGCACAACACCGAAGAATGTCACTCCAAGCAGTCACTCATGGCCGATATGAAATCTTTCGAGTCATAGGTCGATTCTGACTCCAAGTCAAATATAGAAGGAGGGAAGCATATTATCGATGTTGAACCTAGTGCCACTATCGCTACCACCAAAGTCCAACCAAGAGAACCAGAAGAACCAGAGGAAGGGGAATGCCTCTTTCACTCAGAGATGTGGGTAAAGGGCGATCCACTTCATTTCATTGTTGATAGCAACAATCATAAGAACTTGATTTTATTAGAGTTCATCAAGTGATTGGATCTGCCAATGACACCACACCCGCAACCCTACACCATTGGCTAGCTTCACCAAGGAAGAGATATTTGTGTCAGCCAATAGTGTCATCTGCCCTATGGAATCAAGCCTTTCAAAGATGAGGTATTGTGTGATATTTATCCTCTTGAAGTTTGTGATATTCTTTTAGGACAACCATATTTGTGAAAGAAACATGTTTTGTATGAGTCTAGACCCTACCATTTTATTATTACTTTGGGTAGACAATTGTACAAGATACCAGAGGTAGCATCACATACCGCTATTTCTTTAATCCCTGCTAAGCAATGCGGTAAGGTCATTTCATATGATGGGAAGTTTGTATTCTTTGTGATCCGGGGTCACAGTAAGCAGAAGGTCATTGCCACATCTGTGGCCTCTACACAGAGCCTCTCTATGCAGCAGAAGCAAGTGGACAAGATTGTGGAAGAGTACAGAGAAATCTTCTCCTCACCCACCGGGGTACCGACGCACTGCCAAGTCAAGCATACAATTAATCTAACCCTCGGTGCACCTCTTCCTAATGGACTAGTCTATCATTGCTCACTGATGGAAAATGATGAAATGAAGTGTCATATCCAAGAGCTACTTCAAAAGGGGCACATCAGACCCAACTCCTCCCCTTGTGGAAGCTCGATTGTATTAGTGTAAAAGAAAGATGGGACCTGGAGGCTCTGCATTGATTACAAAGAATTAAACAAAATCACAGACAGGAACTGGTACCTAATTCCCATAATTGATGACATTTTTGACCAACTCAAGGGGGGAAATTTCTTTAGCAAGATTGACCTAAATTCTGGCTACCACCAAGTTCCCATTGAACCAACTGATGTATGGAAGACATATTTCAAATATAAAGAAGGTCTCTTCGAATGGATGGTCATGTCGTTTGGCTTAACAAATGCACTAGCCACTTTCATGAGGTTGATGGATGATGTATTGAGACCCTTCACAAACTCTTTTGTGGTGATATACTTGGATGACATCCTCATGTTCAAAAAACTTGGGAGGAGCACATCCAACATATTCAACAGGTTTTGAGCACTCTGTGACAATGTTAAGGGGTCTGAGATCTCTTTAACTCAACAGAAGGAACCAAACCTATGTAAGAGGCCCAATTAGACTCGCAAGCATTTGATGAGTCATAAGGTTCTCCAGATTCATGAGCTGGATGGGTTTATCGATGGGATTTAATGGTGATTGATAGATATGTCCTTTTTGCTAAGCCTTTTTCCTCAATCTATGCAGTTCTCGTTTTGGTTCTTTTTCTAACATTATAACAAAAGAAAGATAAAACTCTAAACTAGATGACATAGAGAAGCTAACTATGTGTTTGGGGGGGTGGGTGGGTTTAGGATAACCTTTATACCCTAGCATGCAGATGAAGAATATCTAAACAAATTCAAACTGGAATTAATACCATTTTAATTAGTGGGCATTGAACATTTTCTCAGATAACAGTTACAGAAAAGAAACATACATGTGACAAGAAGCTAGTGCAAGAAAAGTAATTCCCAATGCTCTATTATCAATCACATGTTAACACAATCGAATACTAATAACCAATTATAATAAAATAAGTTTTACAACATTATAAGATAACTTTAAATATAGGTACAACAACTCTTACTCAACAAAGCAACAAATATTGAATATGAAGACATAGATAATCCTCATCGGTCTAAACACATTCATGCCTTAGATGATAGAAGTGTCTTTGGTTCTAAGAAAAACTTCTTAATTAAAATAAACTTGCACATAAATATTTCTATTACAAAATTTCAGAAAAGTATTTCTCTCCAAAACCATCGACCCTTGGTGCAAGGTTGATGCCCTTATTTATAACATAAATTAACTCGTCTAAAACTAAGTACTACAGTGGTGTTAAACTGGGAAAATGCCACGTGGCAGATTTCATCTATTGGTTCTCTTCTACTTCTATAATGGTTCTCGTACTTTTACCACTTGATGAAGAGATCTTCGCATGTGTTTGCATATGGAAACCTATGATGATCCATCATAGCCAAGAAGACCTCTTTTATCTCTACTTCTTGTTCCTTGTACTTGATTATCTTGACACTTAAGCATTGTAGGACTGCAAGAGATTTGATCAGGTCTTCCATGAACTTCTTCAATTGATATGAGGTCATGCTTGAAATTTGCAAAATCTATGCTTCCCATGATGAGTCTTTCTCTGTGTGTCATTTGACTATGTCATGCAAATCGACGAAATACTCCAGTGGACTGAACTCTAGTAGGTCAATGATTTTCATCTCCCGATTGATTTTCTACCAAATTTTTTCGCACTCTGTCCATCTGTCCTGTATCTTCCGCTGAGGTTCTTGGACCATACTTACGATGTATTTAGCTGCCTTCCTGATTCGGGAGATATTTTTATCCATTAGCACTCAGATTCCATGCTCTTCTGTGTCTCAGACTTTTTGTACTTTACTGATGTAGTCGATCCTCTCCAAATCCTGATGCACCTTTTCATACCATCTATGCACATATTTATACGTTGCCAGCCCCGTGAGGGTATCTTCTTGAAAATGAGCTATGCAAGTGGTGAAGAGATTTATTTCTCTTGTGAAGTGCACATAAGTTTATCAGAAATAACTCTTCAGGTGTACTACTACCTGTGTTGAATTATGGTAATACTCTGCTTGATGCCGTATATGGTCCAACTCTTTCCTCATGGCGGCTAATTCCTTTTCATCCCTTTTTTCTATATCTAGCATGGCATCGGTTATGGCCCTCCCTACTCCAATTATCTCAGTCATCTTAGCATTTTCTGTGTCGAGCAGTGTCTCCTCTTTGGTGATGAGAAGAGTACTATCGAGCGTGAGTCTTCTTTTCTTGGTCATTCTTCTCATCACAACCTTCCTTTTTCTATCATAAGCGATCACCTGTATATCGGTGATTTCGTCTACTGGTTCAGGAATCTGTTGATCTCCCCAGGTTAGAGTGTTTCCTAGGCTTCCTTTAGTGTAGAAATGTTCTATGACCAGTTCTTGTAATTCCTTAGCAGGGGATGTTTTTGTATGCTCTGGTGACTTGGCTTCCTGCTCATCCTCATCAGCTGGTGGAGTATTTGTCCTAGCTAGAGATATAGGGAAAGGATCTGTTATCACATAATCATGCGTGGGGGGTGTTTTTCCTTTGGAAAAGGCACCAGGGTGAAAAAGTGGTGAAGAATGGGTCAAGAACCCACTTATCCTAAGTTTTGGGGCACATGAGTGCCTTGTGCTATGCAGTGCGCAGATTTGGACAACCAGTACATCCGCGCTCAAATCTGCGACCGAGATTCAAT
>ML797190.1:524519-552740 GCA_009831015.1 Picea engelmannii | reverse complement strand
TGCTACAGCCATTAGCATGTACCAGACTGAGATGAAAGACATAATTTTGGAAGCTGCAAATGCTGATTTGCAGTACAAAAATCTTGTAGCAAAGCTACAACAGCGTGAGAGACCACAGACCAAGGAAAGTTACACCTTGGGAAATGATGGCTTACTTCTGTATAAAAACAGAGTATATGTACCCAATGTCCGAGAATTGAAGTTGGCAATTCTAAAGGAGATGCATAACATGACTTATGCTGGACATCCTGGATATCAGAAGACTGTGGCAGCAGTCAAAAGCCATTACTTTTGGCCGGGTTTGAAGAAAGAAATCGCTGAATACATCGCCAGATGTATGGAGTGCCAAAAGGTTAAGGCTGAGCATAGGCACCCAGCAGGGTTGCTATAGCCTTTACCTATTCCTGAATGGAAATGGGACATGGTAACAATGGATTTTATCATAGGATTGCCCAGAACAAACAAGCAACATGATTCAATCATGGTGGTGGTGGACAAGCTTACTAAAGATGCCCATTTTATTCCACTGAAAACCACCCACAGAGCAGTAGATGTTGTTGACATTTTCCTAAAAGAAGTTGCACTCTTGCATGGAATTCCTAAGACAATTGTGTCTGATAGAGACCCGAAATTCACTTCGAATTTCTGGAAAGGACTGTTCAAAGGATTCATAATGAATCTGAACTTTATCACAACATATCATCCTGAGTCTGATGGACAGACAGAGAGAGTAAATAGAGTAATAGAAGACATGCTGAGAATGTATGTGATGGATAGACCATCAAGGTGGGAAGACTACCTGCATTTGGTAGAATCCGCCTACAATAATGGGTATCATGCATCACTGAAGATGAGCCCATTCGAAGTGCTTTATGGAAGAAAGTGCAACACTCTAGTGAGATGGGATAATCCAGCTGACAGAGTAGTAGTTGGGCCTGAGCTGCTCAAAGAGATGGAAGATCAAATGATAAGAATTAAACATAATCTAAAAACCGCCCAGGACAGGCAGAAAAGTTATGCTGATAGTAACAGAACCCATAGAGAATTCAAAGTGGGTGACCATGTTTTCCTGAAAGTGAAAACTAACAGATGTTCCTTGAGGTTAGGAAGTTGCACCAAATTGGCAGCAAGATTTTGTGGGCCATTTGAAATCCTGGAAAGGATTGGGCCAGTTGCATACATTCTTTCACTACCTGCATCTATGACTATGCATAATGTGTTTAATGTTTCACTACTTAAGAAATATGTACCTAATGCTAATAATGTTATCAATTGGGATGTGATTCAGGTGGAACCAGAAGGTGTCCTGCAAGTGCATCATGTGCGCATATTGGACAGGAAAAGAAAATAGCTCTGGAATCGAGCCATAGAGCTTGTAAAGGTCTAGTGGACCTAGTACGGTCCTGAGGACATGACATGGGAGCATGAAGAGGTTATCCGGGCAGAGTACCCGCATCCTTTTGAAGATTTTGAAAGGCTTGCAGAGACAATGTAAGTTGCACTGAGGACAGTGCAAAAATAAGGGGAGGGGAATTGTAGTGTCCCCAAGGCCGAGCCCCGTTGTAAAACAAGTTCTGAAAGGAATTGTGATTATGTTTTATAGGCTGGTGAGACAAGTTCTTATAAGCTGGAGACTTATGTGTTTGTTAGGCTAGGGAGCCTAAGTGTTGAAGGCCAGGAGCCTGCTGTTGTACTTGTATGTATGCAAAACATTTAATAAAATATAAACACCGCTAGGTGCAGACTGACCACGATGAATGAGTGAAGGGGGAGTAAGAATCCACGGAGTGGGAAAGGAATTAGGGGCTGGAAGGTGGGGAAGGGGCTAAGTGTTGAGCCTAGGGGCTAAGCCTAGGGAGCTTAAGCTTGGGAATAATATTTTAATATTATCCCCAAAAGACATGTGCATTTTATGTTTATCCTAAGTTTTGGTAAGGGAGGACGTACAAGGGTGATGCGTGCTAGTGGAACGCATGCATTTCCATGGGTGACAAGTGTCAACCCTGACGCATGCGAATAAAATGGCCAGGGTGAGCCGTGAGAAGGGTTCCTCCCCCATTCTACCCAATCATCTGACCGCGTACGGAGCCCGGGGATAGTACTACCAACTCGACTCCTGTAGAGAACTTTTGTGCGTCCTTGTGATTCGAAAAACCTGTGTCTGGCTCTGAGAAAACCCGTGTGTACATGCCCTGAATGAGAAGCCCGTGTGGATTTTGGGGGAAGAGTTTGTGTTTGTTCTGGAAAGCTGGCACACCCCTTCTTTGTTCTAAACCGTGGAGTCTGAATCGATCCCTGCGTGGATGACTCATCACGTATCCCTGAGAATCCAGAGTGTGAGTCTATCCCGTGTTGCCAAATTGAGGAAACAAAAGTGTCTCGTCCCTGCTAAGCCTGGTTATACTGTTGCACATGTCTGGAGCTGCCCTAGGGTGTTCATGTCTAGATTCTCGTGGATTGTGGTGGAAATGTATTGTTTGTTCCTGTGTGGATTGTTGACCAGTTTGTACAACACTCTCTCCAAGTGAGAGAGGTGGTTGAAGTTGGAAGAATAGGTTGTTGGGCCTGTGAGCAACTCCCTCTAGGTGAGAGAGTGCGCAGAGGAAGGACAAAACTCCTGGAAGGAACCTTGTAGCTGCCATAGATCCTGGAGACTTCCGGTCCGGCCTGTTCCTGTAACCCAAGGCAAGGGAGATTAGTAGCCGAAGGACTGTCCAGGTGACAGAGAAGGTGTATACTCCTAGGGTGGAACAGGCATGTGGGGAATGAGGGTCTTTGGGCAGTGAGTGTGGGAAGTTCCTTGGAGAGAATCCCTTCCTTGTGGTTGTGTGTTGTTTTCCCTGTAACCTCAGCCTAGCCTAGATTTCCTTGCCTTGGGGTGGAGCTTAGTCCCAGCTCGGGGGTGACCCATTGCTAAGCTGACGAGAAGTGTGTTCTAAGGCTGGGAGGTTCGTGGAAGGCTTGCACTTGGTTGGTGGATTATACCACTGTTAAAAGATAAGTATCTGATTATGTTTTTATCACAGTTTGCATGACTCTACTGTTTATGTTATCATGATTTTCGCTGTGTATACGAATTAATATGGAATGTTATGGATTGTTAATTATGGCAGTAACTCATATGAATACTCTGTGTAGAATTTGTTTATTTGTTTAAATGCATGAGATTTATAATACCTGTATGAGTTATGTGCAAAGTAGCAGAAAAGGTGTGCTACAGTTTGGTATCAGAGCGATTAAACAAAGTAGTAGAAAAGGTGTGCTACATTACTCCTGCCGCAATCCAAGAGTGACTTCTGGTGCTAACAAAATCAACCTTAGTTGGGGGGTCAGTTGTTGAACTGTCGATTTCTTTTTGCCACTTTTCCTCTTCCTGTTCACCAGCACCCAAGTCATTCTTGGAGCTATCCTTTTGAAGTTGTGTTCTTACTTGGTCGGAAAATTCAGTGTCTAGAGTTCTTCTAGCCTCATGGTCTCCTTCTTGGGTATTTGGGATCAAAGCGTCAGAAGCTGGAGCATATGTTTCCCCTGGTTCTTCCTCTTCAGTGATTGGTATCGGTGTTATGCATGAGACCTCTGAACTTTCATCATTCTCATATATGGTAATTAATTCTATGAGGACAATAAGCACAACCATCCCACTTGATGTTCTTATTATCTTTCATTGAGCTGTAGTGGTCACCGATGATCCTTCATGTGGTAAAATAGAGATGGGGTTTTCTTGATCACTGGTTTCATGTAGGGGAGTTGTCTCTGAGCCATTTATCTCTTCTCCGTGATTTCTTATGTTGGTCGGGGTATTCCTCAAGGGTTCTATCAAAGGGTGAAGTGGGGGATTTTCTTCCAACCTTTGTCGAATCTTTAGGCTTCTTCGAGTAACAAAATACCCCTCCTTCATGCCTCTACTACTTCTACTGCTCTGTTTTCATCTCTTACCATGAGATATTCTTGATTTGTCTGCTCTATTGTATCAACCTTTTCATCCATGGTCATTGCTTTGAATTTGGTCATATTTGGGTTAGCCCTTCTCTGGAGTACTTCCTCCCAATCCCAAGCACCCTCAGTGAAGATTTCATCTTCAAAAATATCATGAGAATATGACCAATAGGAGGATACCTGCGGCAAATGTTGGGGAACTAAACCCTTGGGATCATTCTTGTGAAAGAAACCTCTATGAAACCAATACTCAAGTTGATTCAACCCTTCCTATTTCTCCTAAGTAGTGTCTCTAACCATATAAAATTGTATGTGGAAACCATAGGGAATGAAATCTCTCTTCTTGTCTTTGACTAGGGAGGTGTTATAGCCTTGCAAGATAGTGTGGTAGAATATATCTCCCAATATGAGATGATCTGGGACACACATAGGGAGTAGGTGGGGTGTGACAGTAGCTTTGAACACTCCGATGAAGGTGCCAATTTCTTCTAAGTACCAGTGGCCTACCTTAGCTAGCATATTTTTTTCCACCACCAAAATTCAAGGTCACTCTTTCTAAAAATGATGAAGTATACCTTAGCTATGAACTCATCGCATATCAAGGAACATGATATCTTGTATCTATTTTCCCATAAGATGTTGAAATACACATATAGAGGCAATTCATAAATATGCTAGATTAAATTCATAGCTGCAAAAACATTCCTTGCGCAAATTACATCCATCAAGTAGGATGTCATGTAGAAGGTCAGAACCTCTCCTTCCTTTGGTGTCTGAGCCTGTGAAATATTAATACTTAGCTGCTTGGAGATAATGGATCCCCAATTGAAACTACTCTCAGATAACTCCATAGTGTATGCCAAGGACATCCACGGCTCTAAAAATTTGGAACAATCCTTTTCTTCATATAGTCGATAAATCAACGCCATTAGATACATGTAAGGATCTCAAAGATTAACTCAATACAATTCTCTTGTTTGTGATTTTTTTTCCTCTTTCCACCACGAGGCTAGCAATCGGCTGGTATCATGAAACTCATAAAACTTGACCATGAAGTTTGTGTTTATCCTTTCCTCTGGGTCTCTAAGTTTGTAATACTTTTGAACCTCCACCGGAAGGAAAACACCAACACATTCACCTTCCTCGTTGTTGATAGTGCACTTCACCGTGTCCGTATGTTCAATTATCCATCCCAAGGTTTTGATGCAGGGCAGAACTAGGGTCTCGCTAGCCACCCTTTGCATATTTGACCTCCTGATATTTGGGAACACTTCATCATCCAATATTCAGACGTACAAATTGTTGTGAGGTGTGAAATCATGGTAATCCTCCTGACTAATTTTGTTGTATAGGTCTCCCCAATGTGGGAGCACCACTTTAGACCATGCGCTTGCCTCTGTGTCTCCAAACGTTGGAGGTTGGCTAAACTGCTTCTTGGTGGATGTGCGAATAACCAATTATGTCTTTGAGACAAAATCAAGTTCCCTTGTGGTGCTTGGTGTGGACCCTTCACCAACCTTTGGTTCTTTTAGTTTGGGCATTCTTGGTGAGCACCTAGTTGTTGGCTTCCTTGGAGGAATTTTCTTGCAAACAACTAGAGTGAGTGGCCAGTCTCTACGAGTACTATTGATGAAATTGTAAGTCCAAAAATGATATAGACGATGCATACCTCTTCCTTGCACAAGATTAACTTGGTTTTACTCGTACTAAGATTTAGAGATTAGGCAGTAAAATCTTCGATGTACTCCCTCTCTCCTTCATCTGTTTCAGGGAATAAGCGATTTGTGCACATAATACCATGTTTGAATATGTCCTTATAAATTTAAACCGAGAGCATACTTACCTTGTCGCATCAGTTCTTAAATTCAAGGTTGTAAAATATGTTCTGCACAATCCATCACAAAATTTGAACCATGCTTGGGATTAAATGTAACACAGGCTGGCTATTATCGGAAAAATCGGTAGGTGCGGACACTAATAGATCTCCCTAGATCCACCTGGATCTAGAACAAAACAGGACAGGACATGACTCTTTCCCTAAGTTGTAGTCATTGAATCTACTAAAGAGAAGGAATAAGTGACATACCTTAATATCGCTTCCTTAGGTCTCTGTTGTTCCTGCTTCGCTCCGGTGCTTTTGTGGAATCAGGTCCAAGACAACACAAACCAACTAAAGTGAAGATAGGGAAGTATATTCAATGTCAAATTATGCATATGATCAAGGAGTTATGCTATAAAATAAGAGTGATTTTATGGGAAAGGGACATGTCGTTGTATTATATTAAATGAAAGTAGCAGATACAACTTGATCACCTTGATGTTTCAAGCTTCCTTTCAGTGACCCTTGGTTCCAACACACACAATTTCTCTGCACTTGCATGAAGAAGATCTAATTCCTCTTGATAGACCAAATAGAGCCTTTAAGCTTCTGTCCAAGCAGGGTCCTTCACACAATTCTTTCAATGATTCTTCATTCAATCTTGCTTAACCTTTTCCATGAGAAACCTTTCAATATATAGGAGAAGGAGAGATGGTTACATGGATGAGGATGATCCCACCAAATCTGAGAATTCAGTAGAATGACAACCATACAAATGCCAACTCATTTTCTAGAAGATCCCCTTCTAGAACCTTCGTGACCTCTTCTTATTTCCAAGCTTAAAAACAAGTTCGCATCCTATATATGGAGCAGACTGCGAGAAGTTCGCACCCTAAGTGTGGGTGGCCTGCGAGAATGAATAATTCTTGCACCCTAGACCATAGGCAGCCTGTGAACTCACCTTAAAAATATGTTTTTGGAAGAAGACAAGAGCCACTTTTCTCAAGCAAAAGGTCTTTGTTGGGAGCTTGAATACATCATTGTTGAGACATCACCAGAGTGACCAAAATCATGTGTAACAGAATTCCCCCGAAAGTACGAGGCCAGGATCTGTGATAGCCGAAATACTTTGTAAATTGTGTGTGTGTGTTAGAAACCAGGAGCGCACCTAATCAGAAACCTGCAAACAACCAAGCATCTGTAGAATATAATACCAGTTTTGAGGTAGGCATTCCCATACTTAGATCACAAATGAATCAAATCATAAATGTAGGTAATGGACACCAATCATACATCGTGGATCCATGCCATCAAAATGCCGTATAGCCACCAGGAATACACTGTGGATCTATGTGAGAGGACTTAAATTAAGACGACATAGCCACATGACATACAAAGTGGATCTATGTGCCGATGCAAATCATACATACTCCATTGCAGCCTGAATAAAAAAGATGAGACCCAGGGTCTTCGATATCGTCACCTGAAAGTACGAATCTAGCCATGCGACTACATGTGTTGAAGTCAAACATGGTAGAAACCACTTGATTACCAGTCATTGATGAAACCATTAACAAGTGCGAGGGAAATCACCATTAATGTCAATGACTCCCAAGGTACACTAGTACAATCCAATGAATGTGAATAAATGAGTTGAGGTTGAACACTCGACGGAACCTTCCAATCAAGGGTTGATAATGAAAACCCACTGTCGAAAGCGAGGAAACCTGCCATTAAGGCATGCAAGTTCCAAGGCACCAGATAATTTCTAAGTCTTGTTTTGGGATAATGAGTTGGAGTTGATGGAAAAAGACTCGTCACAGGAGGGACTTGATGTATCCCCCATCAATGACACAAAATAAGTAACATATTTTGAGGATGAAACATAGTATGAATATAGGTTGAAACGAACACAGGGAAGGTTGACATAGTAAGAATGGACAACTGCAAATGGCTATCTCAATAGAGGGCTCGTGTGAACTTCTCTTGAACATATGAGTGACATGACCAAGGACTGGGCAACACTGACTCAAAGACGACCCAAGATATGATCTTGTAGCAAGTCAAACGAGAGACAAATGGATTTCCCAACTCGGATTCAAATGACAAATAGGGGGTGTCATGTTCAAGAGCGACGCTTACTGCCATTAATATGAATATGAAAATACATCCCTTTCCTAAAATTTCCCCCACCATTTCTTGCAAGTACCTCTTTATTTTTACGCAAGCTTGAGGAGGATAACATATGCTTGTTGATTTAAGCTCATCCTTTGGATGAGTCCCTCGGAGTATGTTTAACGAACCCTAGGAAGGAGTGGTTCGGTCCCATTGTGGGTCTGTCTATGTTTGTTTAATGAGTCCAAGGATAGAAAACTCGGGGGTTTTTCATGTTTTGAGAGTCTGGAAAACACTTAAAGAGAACTCTCTCAGTTCCTTTTTCATAAAAGAGTTCAATAGGACCGAAAAAGTGATAAATTATCACCCATCGAACGTTTTGTTCATATACTTTTACGAGCGTGAATAGAACATGATTGCTCGTCCATCTTTTCGTTTTTATGGAGCGTGAAAAGAGATTAAAGGATACTCCTTTGCTTTCGTCGTTTTCGTGTTACCATGACGAGTACAAAAACATGAGAAAAGTATACTCGGTTACATTCTCATGTATTTTTGAGTGCGAGAACGAATGAAGACTAAGCTCGAGGTTTATCTAAAACCCCTAAAAAAACAGTCGTACATGCGAAAAAAAGAAAAAACACCCGTACTCCTTCGTTTGGACTTCAAAGTGGCTATATCTGCAAAAAACCACACTCATAGGACTATTAGGGCATTAGGTTTTATAGAAAAAATAATATAAAAAATCAACAAAAATGGTAAAAGGTGAATAAATATGGGTAAAAAGGGGTTTTACCATTTCATTGTGATTTTGCCAAAAACTTTGCCCAATACACCTCATTTTCCCCCAAATTTCTTTGCTCGATTGCAGGAGGAACAAGCGACCATTGGGTGAACCGTCTCCACCAACGAGGTAAGCTCGGGATCTCTCACCTTTTCCATGGTTTATTTTTAGTTTTTATTGGCAATTTTTATTGTTTTAGGTCCATTTTAGGGCCATAACATGCGCCCAAGCATTCTCGCAGGCTGGCCATGCGGGACCTGCGAGAATATAGGATTATCATAGGCGGCCTTAAGAGAACCTGTGATAATCTCACACTATGCTAAAGGGGCACCTGCGGGGGCTAAAAAATGAATTTTAAAATTGTCTATTGCTCAATAAAAATTATGCCATGGTTTGAAATAAGTTGCTAACCCTTCTCTTATGGCTCTTGTGAAGGTGTTCGACCATCACAATGCTGGAGTGATGAGAAAGAGAACATGAGGAGGAGGATGCCATTGCCAAGAATGACGCAGGTACCTTTGCTACCCTCTGAGACTGTGGGCTCTTGAAATTCTTCAGGATTCCGGGAATGAGGGGCCAACTCAGATTGTTGGAATACCTGGTTCATATGTGGGACATGGACCAATAGTTGTTTCACGTGGGAGTCCACACGTTGACCCTAGATATCGAGGATATCTATTTTCTAACAGGGTTATCATGGTGTGGGTACCATGCTATCTTGACTGGTGGCCAAGGTGGAAGACTCCCTATGAGTGAGTATTGTCGCCAGTACTGTGTTCCTAAGGCAGAAAGAAGCAAGGGCAAGGTTGCTATTTGGGGGGTCCAAGACTTGAACCTGCAAAGCATCTTGTTCACTATAGCACGCATGGCCGGGAGCACGGCTCCATACATGGCTCTCTAGAGCTACTTCCAATATGCCATAGAGTGCATAGAGCCTTGGGTCTTCAACTAGTCAGATGCAATTCTCTGCAGTATGAAGAAGAAATTGATGAAGTGCAGAAGGGGAAACTTGAAGTCATTTGGGTATGGATCACTTTTGGTGTCCTTCTTCCTTAAGAGGGTCCCATTGCTGAGACTACAGGTTGATTGGGGTTTACTGGCCCCATAGGATCCAAGGATGTTGAGGTGGTGCAACCTCATGGCCCGAAATGTAGCTGGGCCCATCATCAAGTACAATGATTCATTTTCCGACTGGTTACGGCCCCAGATGCTGATGATTAATGACTACGCATATGTTGGTTTGGATTTATGAGGGGATCCAGATTTGGCCCTGCCTGAGGATGCTCAATGGGGTGGTTTAGGTAAGAAGTACACATTTTGTTCTTTTTAAATGTGTTTGTAATTTTTATCATTTGAAATGTTTTTGTGTTTATCCAAGAACTAATCAAAATAATCTCTTTTTGATGACACATATGTGGGGCCATATCGACCTCCGGGAACGTCTCCTATTCAATGTCAAGGAGAGGCGGCTCCAGTGGTGAGATGGGATGTCGAAGACTATGAGGCAATGGAGAAGAACTTAGAGGGGTTGACTGCTGACATCCCAGATATGGCTATTGGGGAGATCCCTAGATGTTTCCAACGCCATATTGTGGGGGTGTCCAAGTCTATCAGTCGACTACTTCGTAGGGTGGCCTGAGAAGTCATGTGTTATCATGAGCGTCAACCGTGACGCTATTTTGTAGAAGCCATGGGCTTTGTATTTTTGAGATTTTGGTCTTTTGACAGAAACTTTTTGTAAAAATTTTGATCGTTATATACATATATACGACTTCTACCGGCTTATATTGTGTTGTGTTATAAATGCAATGTGTGATTGGTTTATAAATGGACCAAATGCATGTCTAACACATAGTTAGCTAATGCATCAGTCAATGTATTTAGACATCAAGGAATGTGCTGATACTCAATATAATCAAAATAATGTTCCAAGAGGCGAATTCGTAAATATACCCGTAATAAAGTAGTACTTCGAATAGCATAGACATTACTTAGCTACAACACTACTAGCTTTGAATCGAGTCGTATAACCAGGTGGCTGATGCCGAGCGAAATAACATCAATCAACAATTTGACGACGATGCTATATTCTGCAATATTATTGGTTGCACGACCCAGGCACACACCTCATAAACTGATGAGTTCATTTGTAGGTGCATAAATTACCCATGCAACAGAAGCAAGGTTCTGAGTACTGTGGCTAGCGCCATTGGTGAAGCCAATGTGGGGTAGCAAAGAATCCGACATCTAGAAACCAAGCACAACGTAACATAATCGTTCGAGGGCAGAGACCAGATAACGAAAAAGCATACTACAGTAACACACAAGAAATATGATACAATAAAATACAAGCACTCATGCACAGGTGATCTTAGGCATAGTACTTCTTTAAGTACAACTCAAAGGGATACTTTCCCAATCTACCAACTCATAAGCTCCTTTCTCCAAAACTCGTCTGACGATATAAGGACCTTGCCACATAGCTTCAAATTTTCTAGATCCTAGCATATCCCTATCTTGTTCATACAAAAGAACGAGATCACCTTCGGAGAAAACGCATGGCCTGACATGTTTGTCGTATTGGGATTTGGCACGTTTCTTCTGGGATTCTATAACTAGGGTGGAATCCCAATGGGTTTTGTCTAATTGCATAAGATACAACTGACGTTATTCTTTGGCAGAAGTGTTTGGGAGAATTTCGACGACTAGTTTTAGGGAGGGTATCTCACATTCAATCAACAAGATGGCTTCTATACCATAAACTAACTAGAATGGTGTAAACCCGGTAGCAGACTTAACAGACGTCCGGTAAGCACACAATGATGAAAACAAAATTGTGTGCCAACTTGTTTTTTGAATCCCTATCATTCGTCGAAGCATGGTAATGAGGACCTTTTTTATTGGTTCAACTTGGTCGTTGGCTTGTGGGTAATAGGGTGTTGAGTTTTCATGGAGAAGACCCAAATTTTCAGTGAGTTTGGACATCATGAAGTTTCTAAAGTGGCTACCGTGATCAGTAACGATACCCTGAGGAACACTAAGAGAGGGGGTCGAAAGGGTTGCCAATTGAATGGCTTGATAAGCAGATTCAATTGGATTTAGTGGAATTTCATCACCATATCGAAGATGATCGCCTGGGTTGGGTACCATCCATGGGTCGTAAGACGCAGGGGTTCTGTGAACAGAGGTGGAGATCATGTTGATCGAGGTGACAAATGGATGTGGAACATCAGGTGGTGGTATGGGGAAAGTACCCATTAACGAGGAATATTTAATAAGACCCAAACCGACATTCTCATATCTGGGGGGTTGCAATGAATGGTACGTTGCCGGTACGTGTATCGGAGTGGAAGAAGGCCAATTGGTCGATGGTCACTACTTTTCCTTGATGTGGGAAACACATGACATGAAAAAGAGTCGACACAACTGCACACATGGAATCAATCCAGCTACAGTCGAGTAGAAGGTTGTAATCGATAGGAGCGTCAAAGACCTCCACTTCAACTTGGACCGTTTTGCCTTCTAACATAATAGGCAACGAAGGGAGGACACCGTAATGCTTAAAAATAGAGCCGTTGAAGGATTTGAGCGTGTTGTGGGATTCAATCAAAGGAGGAGAGTCGATGGATTTCCAACAGGTAATAGACATGACACAAGTCAATGCACCCTCATCAATAACCATTCTACAAATGTTTTTGTCGGAGACAATAACTTGTATTTGGAAGGCGAGTTGAGGGGGTAATCTTGGAATGTGATCTTCCAAGTCAAAAATTATTAAATTCATATCCGTAGGGTCGATTCCACCAATAGCTTTCAAAAGTGCCTTCCCTTGTATCGGACAACTCTGAAGGACTTCGAGGGATAACTTCGCGGACGGTGCTTGGGCAAGATCTTCAGAAGTCTTGCTGGTGGGAGGGGTAGGAGACAGATCATTTTGAACATTAGAAGAAATGGGTTTGGGGTTGTTGCTAGAGGCTTGGATAGAATGAGGTTGGGCATGGAAAGTTCCAATCATTCCGTCAGCTGCATGGGAAGCAACAAGGGTAGTTGAAGTAGCGGAAGTAGAAGGACGAGGCGCATCAGGGACTAAGTTGTAAAGAGTAAATTTTTGTGAGTAAACGAGGTCTAGGTATTGGGCATGATTGATTTCCTATACTTCAGTGACCACTCCACCCATGGCAATGTCACGACCGATGTCGTTCACGAATGATTTCATGAACCACTCTGGCAACAACTGATCAGGAAGTTCGAGTTTGATGAGACATCGTCTCCATCGCCACTCATGAATGTGATCAGAGATATGAGTGGCCTTAGTTTGTTTGAAAGAACTCAAAAGCTTGGTTCCCGTTTCGTAGCAGATCGGTAACTGGTAGTGGGTGAGGAAATCCATAGCAAGGGTGTTGAAGTCGGTGAAGAAGCATCATGATAATTATATATACCACTTCATGGTGGAACCTATGAGGGTTCGCTGAAAAAGGTGTAAATGAATAGAGTCATCCATCAAGGAGTTGGATGAGCACTAGAGGTGAAAAGTCATTACATGATTGTTTGGGTTCTCTCCTAGCTTACTATCGAATTTAGGTATATCGGATGGTAGTTTGGCTGGTATGGTGGCCCATTGAGGAGAGTGACGGATTGGATCATTTAAAATTCTCGATAGATCTGGGAGGTCCAGGGTGGCTAAGAAAGGTAACTGTATATTCACATGCGGGTACTGGTGACTTTGGGGGGAAATTCCCATCGGTAAACCAGTGGGACCATAAGTAGTTTTTATATAATGCGAAGATCTGGGCAGATTCCGTTGTTGGTGTGGAAGAAAGTAATTCATAGGGTTGTACCCTTGAACAGGGGCATGGGGTGGAGCATTCGAGCCCCAAATAGGATTATATGTACCTGGATAGGGTTGGCCTATACTAGGGGGTATGACGAAGCTAGCCTGAGGTTGTTGCCCCCCATTGGAGTAAGGATTATGTTGTATAAGATGACTCCAAAATTGGGCCAAGGATGGAGGTATGTTTTGTCCATAGGGTGGGTTCGATGGGGGTTGCCCTCCAATTGGGGGTTGCGTCCTGGTTGGGATTTGTCCTGCAAAAGGGGGTTGAGTTTGGCCTCCTTGGTGAAATTTTCCACCAACAAGAATCTGGTAATTCGGTGTGAACAATGGAATGGTGCCACTAGGATCAATGCCTCTGATAGAGGATGGAAGAGGTCCTCTAAAAGGGGGTGGAGGAAGTGTCGGGATGATGCCACTAGGATCAGTGCCTTTGATAGAGGATGGAAGAGGTCCTCTAAAAGGGGGTGGAGGAAGTTTTGGGATGAAACCGGGAAGAAGGTGCCCAAAAGGAGTGGAACTGCCAGGAGTCCCGGATGAGATTTGGGTAGAAGCGGGAATAGAAGCATTCAACGCATGGTATCTGGGTGGAAGTGTTGGGGTGACTCTGGGAGAAAACGGTGTGCCAATGGGGGCTTGGCTAGTTGTGGTAATCCCGGTGTGAGGACTAATAGTATCTGTGTAATGGACCATTTGTAGAGGGAGAGTCAAGATGTGGTCAGCTCATGGAGCTTCTGTACCAGGAAAATAATAAGCAGTAGTAAAATGTACTGCGTCTGGATCAGATGTTTTGAACAGCTCAGGTGTGACAGTGATATCAACTCTTGCTCCTGAGCCAAAGAGATCCCGTCGAAAAATGACAGCGGTCCAAAAAGGATCTTGACCCTTAGGTCCTAGGAAAGGTCCAGTTGGTGATCCAGAAGACTAAATAACTAAGTCTCCTGAAGAATTCACTCGCACAATACGTCTCTCGGAGTCGGGACGAAGTCGAAAGTCTTCTCAAGGATTGGTAATTCGGAAACATTCTAGAGAGTTAGTTCTTTCCACTTGTGGAGTGGCAACGTCTTGGACTTCACTTTGTTGAGGAGAGCCCTCTGATGAGTTGGTAGGCAAGGGTTGAGAACCTTCCATATTTTTTGGGGGTAAGCCTTGCATTCTATGTGAACGACGTGGAGGGTCAATTGTGATCGAGTTAGAAACTTACGAAGGAAATTCTATGGTTAACTTGGTAAACAAATAGCATGTGCTAGTAAAAATCTAGGAAGAAAAACCAAGCAAACAAGACCTTCTAATTCCGAAGTCACTAGTTGGTGATGAAATCCAACGTCGCAACGATGAGACAAGAAGGGCCTGGGATAGGGTGAAAAAGTTACATTGATGACCTTCTTAATGGACTTACACCCTGGTGCAAGCTCCCACACATAATTGTGGGTATACCCTGCAAAGAGCCCAAGTGAGTTTGACCAACGTCAATTCCAGGTACCGTGAAGACTTGCTCCTTCACAGTCACCTTGGGTAAGACCTTGAGAAGATAGGCTACTAAGGTTACCACCAAAAACAATAATGCCCGGGGGAACAGTCGACAGTCCGATCCACATGCAAGGGAAGGGTATCTAGCCCAAAATCAGATCGAGAGGCTTCCATTCATCATTGTGGGTATACCTTCAAGTGACCCCCGTAATATGTGCAATCTCTACACCGATATCAACAAAGCAGGGTGAGTAACTCTGTCAATCTCAATGCGACCTCGGGTTTGACCCTTGTGTGAGAAGGACTTCCCAGGACAAAATGTTGCAAATGGAATTTGACACTCCTTATCACAAGATGCTATTGTGTGTTTTGTGCTTTGGAGAGTGTATCTCACTGCCCATTCCAAAGCCCTAGCCTAGCTAATGTTGGTGTAAAAGAGCCCTAGAAAAAGTTACTAGTTAAATTTTAAAATCGCGCAGTATTATTAAAGGTTGTTGTTACTCAAAAGGAGATGGAAATGAAACTGATGTTGTGTGAGACTCTGACCCAACAATGCATAAATAGGAATGAATGATACAAATTATTCATTCGATGAATCTTATGTATAGGAGGGAAAGATAAGTTTTATGGAACAACGTGAACTACAATGTGTGATCTTCTCGGAAATGCAATATCAAACAATCATGAACAATGCAAATTCTCTATTCGTTGTCTTTCAATACTCGAATGCCAATACTTTCGAATAAAAAGTTGCTTAAAAAAGGGAAAATGTTTTTAATTTTCAATAGAAACCAAACAACAGTGGTGGAATTAAGAAAAACAATCAGCCAACGAAAAAGAAATACCCAACAAACACCCAAACTAATCTTTCAATGAAGACAAAAATAACAAACTGACAAGACTAGTCTCTTCAAATGCATATGGATAACAATTTTCCGAGTAATAAGAAATTGAAAAGAACAAAAGATCTCAACTTTTAAACCAATCACAGGCTCTCAAATCAACAAGCACTTAGATCTGAAAACTGGAGATTATATCCTTGTCATGAAAAAGTCAAGAGGTAAAAATTGAGAAAACGTGATCAAGAAGAGCTTAATCATTCACGAGATTTGAAGTCAAGAGTCATTCAATCACTGGCTAGAGAAGTTCTTCCTAGACACACAAACAAATCTGGGCATCTGAGGGCACAAAAGACTTAATCCAAAATTTTTGCAAGTGGGTTCACAAGCTAGAAGTGTAGTACAGTGCGAGAATCAAGAATTCTCACAGGCTAGACACAGGTAGAGTGCGAGAAGTTCGCATTGAACTGAACTGCAGGATGCAAAATCTAGTGGTTCTCATAGGCTACAGAAGGGTGTAGTGCGAGAAGGCCTAAAATCAAGCAAATTTTGGAAAAAAGACAAAAAATTTGAAGGAACTTCTGGATCCAGGGAGTCTATAAGGGTATCCTCAAGACTCAGAGATTGATGGGAATGATCAATGGTAAGTTAAGAGCAAATGGCCATTGAAAAACCACCAAAAATGGGTTGTATCCCCAGTATGGTCACCAATTTTGTTATCGAACAAATCGGTAGGTGAAGACACTAACAGATCTCCCTAGATCCACTTGGATCTAGAACAAAATAGGACAGGACACGACTCTTTCCCTAAGTTGTAGTCATTGAATCTACTAAAGAGAAAGAATATGTGACATACCTTAATATCGCTTCCTTAGGTCTCTATTGTTCCTGCTTCGCTCCGGTGCTCTTGTGGAATCAGGTCCAAGACAACACAAACCAACCAAAGTGAATATAGCGAAGTATATTCAATGTCAACTTATGCATATGATCAAGGAGTTATGCTATAAAATAAGAGTGATTGTATGGGAAAGAGACATGCCGCTGTATTATATTAAATGAAAGTAGAAGATACAACCTAATTTCCTTGATGTTGCAAAATTCCTTTCAGTGACCCTTGGTTCCAACACACACACTTGCTTTGCACTTGCATGAAGAAGATCCAATTCCTCTTGATAGACCAAATAGAGCCTTCAAGCTTATTTCCAAGCAGGGTCCTTCACTCAATTCTTTCAATGATTCTTCATTCAATATTGCTTAACCTTTTCCATGAGAAACCTTTCAATATATAGGAGAAGGAGAGATGGTTACATGGATGAGGATGATCCCACAAAATATGATAAGTCAATAGAATGACAACCATACGAATGCCAACTCATTTTCTAGAAGATCCCTTTCTAGAACCTTCGTGACCTCTTCTTCTTTCCAAGATTAAAAACAGGTTTGCATCCTATATATGGAGCATAATGTGAGAATTTCACACCCTAAGTCTGGGTGGCCTATGAGAATGAAGGATTCTCGCACCCTAGACCATAGGCAGCCTGCGAACTCACCTTAAAAATATATTTTTGGAAGAAGACATGAGCCACTTTTCTCAGGCAAAAGGTCTTTGTCGGGATCCTGAATACATCACTGTTGAGACATCACTAGAGTGACCAAAATCATGTGTAACACTGGTAGTGCAAGAGCAGGTTATTTCAAAGTTCATTGGCGCATTCAAGCTTCTACTGTTTGGTCGACACATGGGATAGTAATGTGGGTTGCAAGAAACATTAATTGGCCTATCAAATCGTAAAATTCGATCCTACTTCTGTTGAAAGTGTCCCATCATACTATCGAGCCTTCTTGTATTTTAAAAACTAGCATGATGGGCATTAGGGGACAATAGCAGGGTCTTCAAATGGTACCATAGCACAGAGTAGCCAGGATCACTAATGTAGATTGTGGAAGTTTTGATGAAAATCCTTGGTGTATGGTGAGCTATCCGTCTGTCGATAGTAAAAGAGTGAATTAACGTCGACACTTTTCTTAGACGTTGTTCATTGATACCTTAAGGCAAAAGCTCTTATGCCGACCCAAACTGTCATATAGTGATGACGTGGAAGCACGACTATGACATGGGGAACACAGATATGACGTGGAGAAGGACTAAGTCGTACGGACTATTTACACAGGAGAGAGACATGGTGGTTGATTTTGACTTCTTCGTGAGAAATGCTCCCTCAACATCGACGATTTTCTTTAGACATGTGTCCCTGACTACCATGCCCTATGCTTCCGACGCCGATAACGTATCGACGATCGATGATCAACAAAGTGTTAAAGTTAATTTTTCCGTAGTTTCGTTTCTTGAATTCTGTCGAGGCTGAATATGTATTAACCATTGGTGATTCATGATGGTGGTCGTTCCTGTTCTCGATTTACCTCTTGAATTTCCTCGAAACCAAAAAATTATCGACGATGTTAAAATATTGTCTTATAGACCAAAATTCGTCGATCAACAATCGTTTCAAAAAGTTTTAAACCGTGCACATTTTGGGCCTTTCACGCAATGTTACTTAGAAAAATTGAATCTGTCAACAGTTTTAAACCAAACAAAATATGGTCGATGATAAGGCTCAAAGAGAAAAAAATCCATTCATTCATGACACAAACTCTGATTAGAAAAAAGTGAAAAGTGGTACCCAAAAGACAGAAATTTCGCAAATTCTTTTCGGGTGTGTTGAGTGCTCAACAAATGCCGATTCTCTGGGAAAAAAAAAAATCTATGCTCCTTACTTCAGGCTTAGCTTGTGAAAAATTGGTAGAGAAACCACATGGCTGAGTTTTCAACAGAATTGTTCCTATCAATGTGTACACAACTTCCTGAGTCCATGAATCTGGATCTGTCGATGGGGTTCAACCTTTTTTCCACCTTTGTTTATCTTGACCGCGATCCATGTCCGAGCTAAGTAAAGCATCCAATGGCTCAAGGCCTATTTAAGTTATTATTCCCTTGCTACGGTGTTTCTCTGTTTCCAATGAGCGTCCATAGCCACAACAAAGTCAGAACAATATCATAGACCTTGCTCCGTTGCCAGCAAGCATCTATAGACCTAGCTAAGTTGTCTGGATACCCTCTCAGACTTTTAACTCTCTTTAATATAGATCATTTTCTTCAGGAAAAAATGTTGAGAGTGAGTTGGAGAGGAGGATATTTGTTATTTGGAAAAGTGAACGGTTAAGGTGGAGCTTTCCCTGGATCTGTCTAGAGGCACATGTGATCATTTATAGCTATCCATATTTTCCTTTTAGCTTTACCAGGCCACTAAGAAGATATTTCATTGCTTCCCCAGGTAGTATGCTTACAAAGACAAAAATGATTTGAGAAAGTTTTTATTTTCCCAATCTCTTATTTTGCATGTAGTGTAGGTTAGAAACATAGTCTGTTTTACTATATTTATTAAAATCAACCACTGATTTACAAAACACAACTTAATTAAAGAAAATAACAAGCAAAAGAAAGAAAATAAAAATAGTTTGCAGTCAGTCTTCTCTAAACCCATAGGTCTTCTCTAAACCTATACACTTAGCTTGATCAAAATTTATGCTCAAAAGAAAAAGAGACTCAAACAAAACATCAAAAGACACATTTCTTTTAGGAGAAGTATTGTTTTAGGTCCTGGACATTCACCGGGAGTGTGTCAGATTCACCCCTCAGATTTTGCAACCGGTATGTGCCTGCTCCAATCTTCTCGGTGCTAGCTGGAAATAACCCCCCTTTAACTATGACAGGTTTCAGAATGTAAGAAGAGATTATAACCATCTAAAAGATAATTACTTCTCAATACTACCCCAAACATACCAAAAATAGTACAAAGAAAGCAAAGAGAAGATATCGGGTAACTATACCTCTAATCCTACGTCTGGTGATGATCGCCTCGTGCTTGGAAGTTCCACTGACTGCATGCCTCTTCCCAGGGCTAACCTGCATCAAAAGATTGAAAAACAAAGAACTACAAGCATGTTATTCCATATATAATTTAGGGTTAGATGTTATAATTTCAAGCATAAATCAATAAAAGTACTTAAGACACCATCATTTGGGATAGGAAAATATGATTTTTTTGTTCATAATCCAAAGATTATACCTTACAATCTGAGTCAACTACCATTCCACGAACCTAGTCTGAGATCCATTTTACCATGGTCCAAGTGCACCTTGTATGAAATTATTCTCTCAACCTTCTGATCTCTTCTATGGAAGGGAATGGGTTAAATGAAGGAAGAAGGGGCTAATGAGGGAATTCTGAGGCATTTCTCACAAAAGGAAATAATATCTTGGGCAAGGAGGGGAAGTGAAATCGGGCAGAGTTTGAATGTTCTTATGATTAGGTGTGAAATGAGACCCCAACACCTTATTTTATATTCCAAAAGGATGGTTATTAGGTTCGGTGATGTGCTATAGCAAGTGGATTAGTTGGAAAACTTCCAATAGCCCTTCAATTTCAATGAATTCCTTGCAAATTTTTATTTTTTGCAACTTTTGCAAGTATACGCGGGCTGTAATGGTGAAAAATGTGCATGTATGCTAGATACAGTGGTGAAGCAAGTGTATGTACACTGGAAGTAATGGTGCATGGAGCGTACATCTTCTAAAAATTCATTTTTTAAGAAGAGTTTCTCAATAGTTCTTTGGAAAAAAATGCATGTAAGAGGGCCAAGGCCATGTATGCATGTGTAGAGAAATTTAGGGCTATAATAAATTCCCCCTAATGTGTGAGGTCAGAAGAGAAAATGATGGCCTAAATACATTACAATATTTCACCAATGTATGAGATCGAGTGAGCCTGGTACCAGAGTTCAGGAGGTTCCATATGCAAAACAACAATTGTCTTTCCGAGGCGGGCATACCCATGCTCAAGATGAAATAAATCATGGATGCCAATCAAATAGACTGTATATACATGTAATATAACTATATAAAGTGTATCCACGATCAATACACAACAAATCTACATCTCAAAATCAATCGAATATATACAAGTAGAGTATCCATATTCAAGAATCTAGTGATACCTGATGGCTGGAGATGAGGCCTTTAGAGCTCGAGAAACAACTTCAATATCTTAAAAACTCAAGTAGGAGTATAATTAGAGTGCATAAATCACTTCCATGAGGTCTTCGACGACTAGTCGAGAAAATACATGAGGATCTCGATGATGAAGAAGAGAACTTCGTCGATTTTGAATCAGGACTTTACTAGACTCTTGGGATGGCCGACTCATGAGGTTAAGAGAAAAATTGAAGAAAGGTCGACTCAGGTTGGGTGAAACTTTCCTTGGACAAAAGAACAAAATATGATCATACTCAGGAAACATGACATTGACATAAGTTCACGATGTAAGAGGCAATGCAAACTCTCTATGTGTTTGGAAGAGTAACCAAATGGAGCAGGACACAACTCTATGTAGCAAGAACAACTTCCTAGGGTCATACTAGATCCCAATTCTTGGAGAACAAATAGAAGGATGTGATTTGTCCAAGGGAGACTCTTTGTGCTATTGAAAAAGAATATATATTTCCCGTCCCCTATTTTTGGGATATTTGATTTTTTTGTCTTTTTCAATTTCCTAAGAGCTTGAAAAAGAATAAAAGAATTCTATGTTACAAAGGAGAAACGAGTGTCAAAAGAAAGCATACTAGTTCCAAGCATAAGGAACATACTAATTCTCAGAGCAAGGAGACGTGTGAAGGAAAAGGACACTCGAGGAAAATTCCTCCATGGGTCAAGGTGTCATGTCGCAGAGGAAAAAAATGCTACAAGGCTTGCATATAAGGCATGCTTCAAAGGTTCAATTGAGAGAAACATGGAGTTGGCATTAGGCTAAAGACACAAAGATGAAAATGCGATTAAGAAAGACACGATGAGGCCCCCTTCCATGTAATTTTTACGAGCCCATAGAAGGTAAGCTCGGTAGTTTTTTCACATTTAGAGATTCTGAAAAAACATAAAAGAAGACTCTAGGGAGTACATTTTTTGGAGATAGTCTAGTCGGTTCGAAAAAGAGGTAAAATTGCACTGAAAATACATCTATTCAAAAAAAATTTAACAGGCTTGACAAAGACAATATCACTCATAAATATTTTGAATTTAAAGGAGTCCTAAAATATCTTAACTATGGACTCACAACCTTTTTCCGAGTTTAGTCTCCTTAGCCCGAACAATTATAAAAGTTATTGAGGAGAACTCTCACGATGAGAGAAATCTCTCGAGGCATACGGTTTTTTGCTATAATCTACAGGCTATAAAAAGGGTTAAACTCATGCCAGTAGATGTTCTTCTCGACCAATTTAATGAGTGTGAAGGAATAAGGACACTCAACGATCTTTTCAATATTAGGGAGTATCAAAAGAGCTTAACTATGGACTCTGTGGGGGTTCCTTTTTCATAAGTAATCTCCAAGGCCCGAAAAAGGTGATAAATTGAAACCAAGGAGAATGTTCCTTTTTCGAAAATTTAGTCCCTCAGGCCTGAAAAAGGGTTAAAATTACACATGAGAATACTCTTCTAGCGAACCGAAGTTCCTAGAGAATACCCTTATTCATGAAATTGACCGCCCAGACCAAAAAATGGGTAAACTACGGCCGAATAGATGTTCTTTCAAATTCAAGTTTGGCAAGCATGAACAACAACAAGATCGCTCAAAAATATTTTCATGTTTATAGAGTATGAAAAGGGATTAAAGAAGACTCTAGGGGGACAATTTTATTAGTTAATCCAGACAATATTGGAAATAATAAATATAGTCTCGTCGGATGTTGCTTTCGAATTGTAAAGTGAGCTTGAAAGACAACAAAGCATGCTCATTTGGGAGTCCCGTGGATGAGGCTAAGAATGATGGTGCATCAACCAAATGAGGCTCAATCTCATAATCATGACAGGACTAACAAGGACTCCCAAGCCTATAGTCATTACTGACAGCATGGACGCCAAAATGAAACAAGGATCTACCTAGGGAATCCATGTAAAGGTAGGCTCTACCACCTAATTACGACACTTCTAGAGTAGCATTGAAGGTCTTGTGACATACTTCGATGGGGTCGATCCTATGGCAAAGTGGAAAATACAATGAGATGCAGAAAGTGGAGGTGAAATCCTAACTTATATGCAAAAAAGTTGGAAAAACGACTTTTACCAAAGGATACCAAAAGTGACCCATCTCCAAAATGTTAGAAAAACAAAAGAAAAAGTGTATCATATCATCCAATAAGAAACTCAGAATTGGACTCTAGTGATCATCAAGCCAGGACAAACAACAAAGGGGGTCAAAAAGTGGCAAAAAGGGCCAAAAACGTCTATAAATAGAAGTTGACAGCTCATTTTCACCATTGTAGTTTGAAAATTATCCAAAAGGAGAAAAAGGCCCTTTTCTAAATAATTTGATTCCGAGAGCATCGGTGGATGAAACAAACTTCTTCTTGGACCAAGTAAGTACAAATGCATCCATATTGCATTTCAATTAGTCTTTTATGAATTTATTTTTGTTTTTGAGGGGGCACGCTCTCTTAAAAAGAGTGGACTTGGATGTACGCAGGTTGTCCAAGGAAAAATTGCATATGTACTAATGCAGAAAACACTCTGCTCATGTACATATGAGACTAAGGCCAAAACAACCTGCCTAGACGCTCAAAATCTTGGAAAAAATTAAAAATCAAGAGCTAACTCCCTTTAAATTTTCATGGAACAGGATGTATGTCCACTGGAGGGAGAGGGAACACGAGGATATTGACATATTGGTCGAAGAGGACCCTACTACCATTGCCGCATTGAAACAAAATGATGGCTATGGAAGTTCTGCCAGTTTCCTTTTATGAGGGAAAAACCCAGGCTATTGAATTCCCTAGTTGATTACTAACATCCAGATGCAAAGGCATTCATGATAGAGTGATATTCGTTGACTCCAACGACTGAGGACATCTTCTTCCTAACTAGCCTCTCAAGGAGAGGGGAACCAGTCAATCTGTGGACATTTCCCTCTGGTACTTTTAACATTGAGGACTACATCTAGACGTACTATGAGGCCAACACTAATAAGGTAGGTTCTCAAGTGTCGATTCACATGATCATGAGATTGACTTTGCGAGTGATCTTACTACTGATTGGGTGGATTACTGGGTCCACGACCCTTCACCAGGCTTCCTGGGAACATATGCATTATTCTATTCAGTGCTAGGAGGCCCATATATTTGACTGGAGTATGACCATTCTCACATGCATGAAGAGACAACTGACAGAGTGTCGGTAATGCAATAACAAAAACTTTGGGTTTAGTACTATTTTATGCTCATTCTTCTTCTTTGAGAGTATCCAATATCTATCCTAGAGAGATTGTGCGGGGACAAGTGGCCTACTTCCTAGAAGTATGCAGATGGGCAGCATTACTACCACGACAAGGGGGAGGGCATACCATATATGTCTTCGATCACACATATTTTAACTAGTGGGCACGACAGATTCTGATGATAGAGGACTATCCCTATGCTGGAATCAACTTTTCCAAGGATCCTAACATGCCCATGCCTCCCAGAGAGGAGCGAGGAGAGATGGGTAGCATGTTTTTAATATTATTTATTTTTTTAATTTCTTTTGTATATATCATTTTTATGTGTGTATGGAGTACTGAATTTTGTGTATTTTTTGTGTATAGATGCGGGACCAGTGCACCCGACAGACTTTGTGAATACTTGGAAACATCCTCGACCAAAGGTGGGACCAACAACAACCAAAGGACCAACAATTTCAGGGGGACCTCCAGCCAAAGAGGCTGAGAAGGTTTTGAGACGAGTGGAGTGCAACCTCACTACACTCACTAGAACAATACCCATGGCTGAGATCGAGGATCTCCCACCCTCCATGCAACCTCATGTAGTGGGGGTGCCATGGACTTGGGTCCAACTTTTCCAAAATTTATCCAACGCCTTTGTTCATTATGGTAGGGCCAATAGGGCATGAGCTTATATTGGATAGACTTTAGATGTGCCAAGGGAACCTTTGTACATGTATTTTTGAGGGAATAAGACCAACGATGTATACTGAACCTTATTTTTGAAGCATTCATGCCCACCTATGTACTCGTAACACTTTTGATATATATATATATATATATATATATAGATAGATAGATAGATAGATATACATATTATTTGTCTTATGGATCACATTTTTACATTTTTTACAAATGTATGTACATGTGTATGTGTGTGCTTGTCTTTCTAGGTGTGTGCAATATGCCAATCTAATACTTGATTATCTAGAGTATCTGTCATATGATTAAATCTCCTAGGAACATGGATATACATAATGTAATCAAAGTAACGTTCTAAGAGACGTACCCTAAGGAAACATTGGTGAAAAGTAGGATCATAAACATGGTAAACTCCATTTAACTGGGAAACAACCAGTTGAGAATCCAGGTAGACTTGGAGGTGAAAAATTCCATGCGATAAGGAGTCACGAAGCCACTCTATCACTACACTGTACCTGTCGACATTATTTGTAGCGTCACCTAGATAAATACCTCCAGACGATAGAAACTAGCCTCCATGTGTGGAAATCACCCAAGATGCATAAGAAAGACTCCGAGTGTGTCAGCTAGCGCCATATGCAAACTGAAAATGCACCTCCGATTCACTTGACATATGGCATAGTGAAAAAGAGGACATAAATAACTACACATCCATAAAACAAAAAGACAAAAACTGTATAAGAACTATACATATGTACAAGACGTCACCCAGGTGACCAGTTGTTATCGGACTAATTGGTAAGTGTGGACACAAACAAATCTCACTAACTTCCACAGGAAACTAGAACAAAACAAAACATAATACATACTTCGCCTTAAACTTCATTGTCATACAAACTAGTTTAGTGAGTTACAAGTGACATACGTTTTAAATGATGCTTGATCGTCACTAGTGTCATCCTTGTAGCTCGTTCCTTGATTTTTCATAATGGTAAGACTATCCAAGAATCACAAACCAAAAAAGAGGGAAGACAAAGTTATATATATTCTAATGAAGTGTATGCATAAGATCAAGGAATTATACAATAGAAGACGAGATGCTTCTATAGGGAGGAAATGTATTTTTGTATTAAATTAAATGGAAAGTGGAGAATACAAACTATTCCTTGATGTTGCAAGGTCCCCTTTCAATGGCTCTTTGCTTCAACACACACCCCTTTGCTCCAATGCCTTGAATGAAGAAGATCCACAATCTGACTTGAAGAACTAAAGCAAAGCTCTCAAGCATAATCTGTAGTAGAATTCTCCATGCAAATATTATTCTATTCAACCTTAGCCTTTTCCATGAGATGTCCCTCTTTATACATTGTGAAAGAGATATGGGTGAGGAGATTAGGATGATCCCACTAAATCAGAGAAGCAACTAAGATCCAAACCGATCAGAGGCCCCCTCACCTTCTAGAATATTCCCTTCTAGAACATTCATGAATTTTGACTTTTCCTTGGATTTAAGCATCATCTCACCCTATGCACAAGCATCATGTGATGATGTCGCAATCCAGTTTTAGGGTAGAGTGCGATGATCAAAAATCTTCATAGCCCATGCATATAGCAGGGTGCGATGACCTTCCTTATTATGGTTTTTGGAAGAGGAAAGAAAACCACTTTTCTCATGGAGAAAGATCTTTTAATATTTTTAGGGAACATGAACACATGTTGTCAGTTGATCATTGAGGTGACAAAAATAATGTGTAACAAAATTCCCCCCAAAGTATGAAGCTGGAACTCATGACAACTGAAATAGTTTGTAGAATGTGTGTGTCTAAAACAAGGAGCGCATTGATTGGGAACCTGCAAACAATCAAGCCTCTACATAATAATATACCATTTTCTGAGGTAGGCATTCCCATGCTCAGACTACAAGTGACTCTAATTGTAAGTGTCAAGTGAGTCATGGCCACTAAACATACACTGTGGATCCATGTCATCATGATTCAACATAGACACCACGAATACACTGTGGATCTATGCTCTAAAAGAATTCAAATTCAAACATAGCCACGAGACATACACAATGGATCCATGTGTCAGTACAAATTTATGAATGCTCCGTTGCAAACTGGACTAAAATGATGAGATCCAAGGTCTTCATTTCCATCATCTCTAAGTATGAATCTAACCATGCTATTACAGGTGTTGAGGTTGAACATGGAAGAAACCACTTTATTACTAGTCAGTAATGAAAACCATTAACAAGTGCGAGGGAAATCACCATTTTTGTCAATGACTCCCAAGGTACCCTAGTACAATCCAACGAATGTGAATAAATGATTTGAAGTCAAAAACTCGATGGAATCTTCAAATCAAGGGTCAATGATGTGAACCCACTACTGAAATCGAAGAAACCTGCCATTGAGGAATGGAGACTCTAAGGTACTAAATGATTTCTAAATCTTATTCCTGGATAATGAGTTGAAGTCGACAGGAAAAGACTCATCATAGGAGGGCCTTGATGTATCCCCCATCAATGAAATGAAATATGTAATAGGTTTTAATTAGATCATAGTATGAAGTGATTCAGAACTGACTCAGGGAAGACCAACATGGCGGAAAATTTATAACTGGAGATGGTGTTGACGGGCGAAATTGACCGTCCGTCAATTGAGAGAGTGGAACCGGTCCGAGGTTGTCTAATAACCCAAGCCGTTTGGGATGAACCACCCTGACGGGTTTAGTGGCTCCGTTAGCCGATCTAAGGTCCTAAGAAAACAAAAGAAAACAAATCTAAACTAACTAATCTAAATGAAAATAAATAAAACAAACTAAACTAATTAACAATAAACAAAAGTAACTAATAAACTAATCTAATTAAAACTAACTACTAAACGAACTAAACTAAAACTAACTATTAAAACAATCTTAAACTAATCTAACTATTCTACAATCTACTAATTACTACTATACTAACTACTAACTGCAATATAACTCATTCACAAAATGTACAATATTGACAATTTACAGATTTAATTAAAACCTGAAAAACTCATTAATATTCTGCCCTAAGACAGAGGAAGGTGTTTTTTGATTTTTATAATTTTATGAACAAGAAATGAAATAGAAAAATAACTAAACTAAATTACTAATCTAAAATACAAATATGTCTAATCAATTTAACGAAAATAATCGCAAACTAACCTGGATAAACGCTCCAGATTTGCCCTGTGTATGATGATTATGCTAGCAGATCGGAGGAAGGAAACTCGCACCGCATAATCCAGAAGCTTCTCATAAACGATAGCTGCAATGCTCTTTGAGTTTGTTTACAGGACAAACAAGACATAAAAATCATAACAATTATATGATTTATAAATCTCAACAATTAGGTAAACCTGTTATGCAAAGACTTATACAGAATAATCCAATTG
>ML797190.1:489233-524469 GCA_009831015.1 Picea engelmannii | reverse complement strand
TGGATCATATTAATTAATTCATATCATTTGCAAAAGACTAAGATAGCTAAAGTAGTCATTAATCAAATGCAAATTGATAACATAAACATGAAACAAAAGATTGATATTATGAAAAGCTAAAGCTGTAGCAGAACATCAATTTCAGTCTCAGTCTCTATTAGATATCTATTATCCTGGTTCTCCCACAAGCGAGGATGCTCCTTATTACAAATATAATAAGTATTTATAAGTTTTTCCACAGGGTAAAACCTCCCTATGGAAGTTATCACATTGTTTACATAAATCTGGGAAGATATTCCCAATTTTAACTAAACTAAGTAACTACAATAAAATTAAAACACCCAAATATCTCTTGAACTGCCCAACAAGTCCCATGCAATTCGAATTTACCTGTATAGCGACGAGGCTGCTCGATTATGCCAGTTTGGAATTTACAACGGCCGTGGATGATTCCACGTTTTTTAAAAGGATGGAGCCGGTTGTCTTTTGCTTTTTATCCGTTGCTTGAAGCTTGGCCTTTTGACTGGTTAACACATCAATTTGATCTTCCAGTGATTGAATCTTCGATTGGAGTATATGAACATCAACATAATATCGTTCTAACCATGAATTGCATTGGTCACAGGGTGACTGTGTGGGTTTAGAAAGAGAAGGGGAGGGTTTGGCTAAATGTTGAGGGTTTCACGAGGCAATTTAATACCCGGGTAGTCAGGGTCGTTCTTTAGGCAGGGGGGAAGGTTCGATACAAAATCATAAGGGGGCTCGAGACATAAACCTTGTGAGTAGGGGTACTCGCTGGCCAAGAAACGTTCAACATCAGAGTCAGAATCCTCACTTAGGATGATAGGGTTGGACTCGGCAGAGGGTTTCGGTTTGTTTCTGGCCATTCTCGAAATGAGCTGGGCATTCCTTTTCCCTTTGGCATTGGCAGTAAGGTTTGCCTTGGGATTTTTGCTCATAGGATTTTTAATGGCCTCTGCACTCTTAGTTACAGTGTCGGGTAAGTCCATAGGAGGGTCAGCCGAGGGTTTAGGCAGTAGGAGGTGTAAGGGTACAGGCAGTTCAGCCTTGGTTTCAATTACCACAGGTTTATCAACTTGTACAGGGTCTGTGTGCTCAAAGCCATTACGGGCGATGAAAGCCCTCCAATTATCACCATGCAAACTCAAATGATAAACAACGATGAGCTTAATAATCCCATGGTGGAACAAGCTGCTGTCAGCCTTCTGCCTCTTAAACTTTTTCGACATTTTATATAGGCTATGATGAAAGTAGAAAGGCATGTTTAAAGGATACCCTATAAAAATCATCAGCAAATGCAGGTGGTAGAGGAACACAAGTCCGTATCGACCTTCACAGGTCACAAACTGCTTGACTAGCATTAATAAGTCATGCCATCGTGGTTTGAGCATAGATATGGGCATACCTCTGTCACAAGAGGTGACTTTGCGTGATAGAAACAACAATGTCCATGGCACTTCCTCGACCTTGCAATTCTTAAACCAACACTGTCCCGAGGCAGGTAACCCTATAGCTGAGTTGATAAACTATTCATCGATCTCTAACTATATGTCCCCCACCTTGGCTCGACAGCCATCGAAAGTCATGACAAACTGTCATGCTACACAAAGGTTAAAACCCTCAAATCGTTGTATAAAGGGTAGCCACCAATTTTCCTCCAGGTCTCTGCGGGCATTGTCAAACATTAACAGGGCTTGGTTGCCATTGGGCTCGACTCGCACGACTGGTGCCATGGAGCCAGATGCATGGTAAGAGAAGGGTTTGGATCACCAACACACACAGGAGCCGAGCTATCCAAGCTAACAGAAATGAACGAGCAAAAGGGATAGGCATAAATGCAAGCATGCGAAGGTGGTGGAGTCTGCCATGCAAAATATTCATTATCCAAGTACAACCGCCGATTTACATAGCTGTTCAATCCATAATAGTAGTTCAACCATCAAGTCATGTGCCCAACTAATGAAATCAAATGTGTATACCAATGTGCACAAACGTTATTCCATAGTGTTTAAACACCCGACTTATAAATCAAAACCAAAATCAACTATGTGCCAATGTATTAGCTCATATAATCAAAAGTTTAACCAAGGTGCCAAACAATATTCATGTAGTCGACAAGCCAAAAGTTATGAAAATATTAACATAGGGATTATATCAAAAGACATATATATATAAAATTTAATCATAACCCCTATGCGTTTTCATAGAATCAATGATCAGACAAGTCATATAAAGTGAAAATCCAAATGCTAAATGCCTTACAAACAAAATAAAACCAAGTTATACAATCAATCGAAGTATGAGAACCGATTAGAGGATCTTGCCCGTTGTATAATGATCAATAAAAGGTAAGCGCAATAGGCATAATGACATAGGAGATATTGACAGTTCAGATAATGATCGAAATATGACTTCGAAAGGAGAAGTTTTCATGCTTATAGTCGTGAAAACTTGACGAAGACAAATGTGCAAATGTCGCAAAAAATGAAAATGTCGTTTATTTGAAAATTGCGATGAAAATTTTATGTTTGTAGGACATAGGTGTAGGCAGCTTATAGGATCAGAAAAAAATGAATTGGCTACCAACAAGGGCGACACACTGGTAGAAGCAATTATCTCTGCAAAAGGTACCAATTCAGATTAAGACAACAAAGATAATTTCAACTCAAAAATAATAACCAGAAAATCGTACAAACATCATCATTAATCAATTTTTCCAGCAGTGTTTCAAAAGATGAAAACTAATAACAGTCTTAAGATCAGCAAGTCACGATATTAAAGATAAAATCTCCAATACTGTTGGCATATCCATTGCTACCAGCAGGCGTCCATAGCCTCGACAGGGTTTCCATTTAATCCACTCTGACATCTGTATCCTGCCAAGAAGTTCTGGATCAAAATAAAGGACATTAAAGAGGTTTCTTTTTTGCAATTTTTCATATACCCGACATTGCTTCGCTGCCAGCAGGCCTGTTCAGTACCCTAGCGAAGTTGTCTTAGTGCCATGCATGCATTTACCCACTGCCAGCAGACCTGTTCAGTATCCCGACAGGTTTACAAGAACTTCCCACAGCTCTTATTCATAATTTATTTTTATTTTTTATAGATATGTATTTGAGCAGGGTGACGCTGAAAATCTTGATATTTTAACATATTTTTTTAGACCTCATCAGAATTTTTTTAGAACTGTCCTTTATTTAGATCCAGAGATGTTTTATTTACAAAAACAACTTCCTAAGACAGGGATACATCCTTTGAGTCATTCCTTTACGGAAAAGGGACAGCGTAAAAAGATAATAGATGATCATGACAAGCTTTGCTCGGAGATTGAAATCAGTCAACTTCTTTTAAACAACAGATTTTCCAACACAGATATAAGTTTAAGAAATATTCCATTGATGTTTGTACAAATTTTTCAGAAGTTATTTCAGTGAAGGAATTTTCTATCGTCTTTGTCTGAATAGCTCAGTGTACAGGTATGTGTATTTTTCAAAAAAACACAAACTGATAAATTCAGATCAAAATTAATAAAAAAAAAAAACAAAAAAACAAAAAAACAAACTAAAACGCAAACAAGAAATAAAATATATACATAATATACAAGGGTAGTTATCAAGCAAAGTATCTTTTCAGGGCTTGGCCATTCACCGGATAGGTGTCAAGCTTCCCTTCAAGATTCTGCAATCGAAAAGAACTAGGACCCAACTTTTCAGCAATTAAAAACGGTCCAAGCCATAAATTTTGAAATTTAGAGTGCTCACCCTTTCCTTCGTGTGGTTTGTCCCATTTTAAGACGAGATCGCCTACTTCAAAATTCCTATCAGAAGCAGAATTAGAATCGAACCAGCTTTTAACCAATTGTTGATGTTGATCTAACTTACGCTTAGCTTGGGCTCTTACCTCTTCCAGCTTCATCAAAGCGTTAATTCGGTTTTCTAAAGGGGGACAATCTTCTTCTTGGACTTTTTGTGACAACTGAAGCGAAGGAAGAAGAATGTGAGGTGGAAAAATTGCTTCTCTGCCATAAACAAGAAAAAAGGGGGAGTTACCTACAACAGATTTTGGCGTTACCCTATCATCCCACAACGTGTTCAGCAGTGCATTGTGCCAATTTTTGTGATTTTCAACCACAATTCTCTTGATAATTTTAATCAAGTTCTTGTTTGTTGATTCTGCTAATCCATTGCCCTGGGGGTAGTAACTAGAAGAATACTTCAGCTTTATTCCTTTCTCCAAAGAGAACTCACTCATCTCAAGAGAAGAAAAGTATGAAGCGTTTTCAAAGACTAGACAGTCAAGGATACCAAAACGAGTGACAATATTTGAGTTTAGAAAAGCGATTACCTGACTGGTGTTGACAGTTATTTACGCAACAAATTTAGACCATCGAGTAAAGTAATTTGTGGCTGTCACAATATACTTGTGTTGTTGCGAGGAGGGAGGGTTAATTGGACCTATGATATCAAGGCCCCATTGCTGGAAAGGAGAATCTACTGAAACAGGTTGCAAGGGAAAGGCTGGTTTTTGCAACCGCCCTAATGCTTTCTGACAGATGATACATTTACGACACAAGGCAAGGGAGTCCCTAAAAAGGGTGGGCCAGTAGTAACCGGCTCTTAAAACATTATGAGCAGTGGTGTCACCATCGAAGTGACCACTAGCTTCTCCTTCATGCAAGTCAAGCAAGACTTTTTCTTCTTCGTCTTTCTCGAGACAGCGCATCAGTACGCTGTCAAAATTCTGACAAAACAGTACACCGTTAACCAAATGAAAGGAGGCAGACTTTAGCCTCAACGCTATTCTCTTGGCGGGGTCAAGGTGACGGGGTGCTGACCCATGTTCAAGACAGAACCTAATATCGTCGTACCAGGGACTAACGAGGTTTTGTGCGCAACATATCAAACTTTGATCGCTTTGTCCTAGGTTTGACGTATCACTATATTCTTGCTTTCCTATTTCCGAATCAACAACCAACTTACACAACCCTTGGCCTCTCACAATCTGAGCTGGGGTTATTTCTAAGTCATACTCCTGCAAGGAGGTGACCCAGTTAACTCTCTTCTCTCCTAACTCTTTCTGCACTAACAAGTTCCTTACGGCAGGGTAGGGGACAATGAATTTTGTCCTTGACTTCAAAAGATAGGACCATAAATTCTTAACTGCTTTGAAAACAACGTAGGCTTGCCGATCGACCACTGGGTAGTTAAGTTCAACACCTTTGAAAGCAGATCTCATAAAGGCGATGGGTATTTCGTTGTTCTCGGCATTCTTCTGAGTTAGGACAACGACATAAGAACGGTCAGAAGCAAAAGTGTAAAGTGTAAAATCTTGAGAACAATCTGGGCTCATGAGAGACGTAGCGTCTATTATGGCCTTATTTATCGCATTAAAAGCTTGGTTTTCCAGGGATCCCCAGTGATATTGGGTGTCTTTCTTAATCAAATTCTGCAAGGGTCTGACCATTTCAGAGAAGTTGGGGACAAATATTCTCACGAAGTTAATTTGGCCTAAGAAAGACTGCATGGATTTTTTGGATGTAGGAGGGGGAAGTTTTGCGATGACTTGAGTCCTCTCAGGGTCAATAATCATTCCTTCGCTAGACACTATAAATCCTAGGAGTTTACCCTGTTCTACTCCAAAGATGGACTTTTTGGGGTTGAGGGAGATGCTGTATTTACGACATCGCAGTAGGACTGCTCGTAAGTGAGCTAGATGATCGTTTTTGTTTTTAGAAAATACAGTCACATCATTTAAGTAGACTATGACGGACTGATTAATTAAGCCTCGGAAAGAAATGTCCATTGCTCTCTGAAAAGTGGCACCGACATTAATTAATCCAAAGGGCATTTTGCGATAAGAATAAGTGCCCCATGGGGTATGGAAGGTAGTTTTGAGTTGGTCTGGTGGAGACATCAGGACTTGGTTGTATCTAGAGAAACCATCTAACAAGGATAGCCTCTCGGAACTAGATACCTGTTGAAGGATCTGTTCCATGGGTGAGGCAGGATAATTGTCTTTGTCAGACGCTCTATTGAGGTTTCGGAAATCGACACAGAGTCAGATTTCCCCGTTTTTCTTCCGCACTGGGACAAGGTTGGAAACCCATTCAGTGTGCCTAACAGGAAAAAATATTTTAACACTTAGGAGTTTATTCAATTCTTTTTGAACGATTGGTTCTAGTTTAGGGTGCATCTTCCTCAGTTTCTGCTGAAAGGGTAAGGTTTGGGGCTTCGTCGGGATGACATGCTGTATGATATTAGGGTCGAAAGTTTTAAGATCATCATATGTCCATGCAAAGAAATCCTTAAATTCTTTAAATAATTTAATAAATGCAACTTTTTCTTGTCTAGAACATCCCAAGCCTAGGTTAATGCACTGAGGATTTTCAGTGTAGTTCCTAAGTTCACTTTTTCATAAGACAACGAGGAACTATTAGTTTTACAATTGACCGTCTTTTTAAATTTATCTTCAAAATCATAAAACTTCTCTAATCTAACTATGGATTTGGGTATGGAATTTACCATGTCCGATAGTGTTTCAGGAGATTTTGGATCAGGTATTACCATAAAATCGTGCAAATTGTCGTCGTGCCTGCGTTCATCTATCACTGCGCCTTGAAAGTTTTCTTCCATGTGCAGAAAGTTAATGATCTGTTGGTCATCGTCAAATACTCTCCAGTTTGTGATATTGTCAGGAACAGATGGTCGAAACAATAGCTCGACGGAGAATGCGTCTGGGGACAAGCCTTCTGCAGGAAGAAGTTTAGAAGCTACATTAGCTAATAGATCTACTTCAGCATTATTTAGTCTAGGAATGGAATTTATATTGAAAGCGGAAAATTTATTCATTAAGTTCCATACCTCAGACTGGTAGCTTTTGAGATGTGGAGAAAGACAGTGGATAGAATCTCTTACCTGTCTAACCACTATTTCAGAGTCGCCAAATACAACCAAGTTTTGAATGTTCATATCCAGATCTTTTCTGAGACCTTGCAGTAAAGCCTCATATTCTGCAGTATTGTTAGTACATTCAAATTCTAGCCTACAAGCCATTAATGTATTGTTACCTACCGGATCGATAATGATGCAGCCTGCACCAGCTCCTTCTTTAGACTTAGATCCGTCGAAATATAGAGACCAAATTTGATCTCCATCGGGCACATGGGACTGTTGTATAGAAGTTGTTGGTTTCATATATGCTATGATCTTAGACTGTTGTTCTAGATTGATGATAGGTGAAGCCTCGGCCATGAAATTTCCAAAGAATGTGTCCATCCCTTGGACTTCGGGTGAATCAGCAGAAGGTGTATATGGTTCGTTGGGATCATTCAAATCTGTGACCGTGAACTTAAGGTAGCGTTCATGATTCACCCTGATATTATTAGGCTTACCGTTCTCTGGGATCCATAAGTGAGACCAGTCTGTCATGAAGTAACCATGTAGCTGCTCTGACCAGTCCCTGCTTAAAAATATACCATACACTTTTGGAATATCCACAACAATTATATCAATAACCTGATGAACCTTTGGGTTAGATGATAATCTAATCAATACATTTTTTAGTTTGCCTATAACTTTAACATTGGTTTGATCAAGTTGTATGATTTTCAAAGTAGATGGTTCCACTTCAGTGTTAATCTTTTGGCAGACAGACCAAGGCATCACATTGGATGACGCTCCTGAGTCCACCATACAATTATGCATGTTTCTGTTGAAAATTTCGAAAGTTAATAAGAAAAGAGGTACATTTTTGCGAGTGCTAAGAGTAGTAGCTTGTGGCTTTTTACTCGCAGTTTCTAAAGCTACTTTATATACATTATTATTTACATTATTTACATTATTTACATTACTTACAGGAAGGCTTCCTTTATCTTGAGGATCAGGATTATTTTTAGTGGAAGTCTTCTGTAGAACTTTGCTTTGCACAACCTTGTTACCACTTGAATTACTGTTTTTGCCATTCTCTGAAATATTTTGCAACATTTTTTGAAGAAGAAACATAAACTTCAATAACTCATAAATAGAAATGTTAGCCCTTAACTTTTTAAGATCTTCAACAACATCATAATCTAAGTTGGGGTTCGCATAACTCTGTTTAGTCTCAGCTGATTTAGATTGCTTTGGAGGCGAAGTTGTAGTGTTTTCGGTAGAAGGTTTGTTTGTTGTCTTACTCCTAGTATTATAAGGGTGAACAATCTCGAAGTTATATTGAAAGATGCTATCCGAGAAGTGTCCAAAGATGTTTGGAGAAGACTCTTCTTCTTGAACTGTTTCTGGGTCAACTACCTCCTGAGGGATCTCAAAGGGTATCAAGTTATGTTGGGCTTCTAGAATTGTTTGAAGGGCACATTGCAAACTTTCTAGATTTAGGCCTTCGGGGTTTGGATTAGGTCGGTTGGTAGGAAAAGGCTTTTGGAAAGGGGGTTTGTAGGGTCCTTTACTCGAGGAAGCTTCTTCAGTCGACCTTTTTAAATCTATAACTTGATTCGATAGTTTTTGAACAACTTTAGTTAAGTTTTCCAAATCAGAGTTTTCAGGTTGTGTTTTACTTTGAGTAGGTTTGGGGAGAATTTCAATCTTCTTTTTGGAAGAAGAACTAGTCTCGGTTTCGTTGCTAGAAGAGTCTTTAATACTAAGTATATCCTTTTCAATTTGGCTGGCCTCCTCGAAGGCCTCTAACAACGTGGCTTTCTTGGATCGTTTAACCCAAATAGCTATGCTTTGATGCAAAGCTTTAGTGTAGTAAGCTATTATAAGACTCTCGGCAGGCATAGAATCTGTAGGGATTCAGTTTTTAAGTGTTAAGAATCTTTGATTAAATTCTTTAACTTTTTCTTTTGGGTTCATTCTTAAGCTAGAAAGATCCATGACTAGGACCTCCGGAGGCTTACCGTCTCCTAATTTTTCCAAAAAGCATGACTCAAACTTTTCCCAAGACACGATGGTATGGGGTTGTTGGGCAAAGTACCATGTGGATGCATTACCCTCGAAAGTATACGGGAACAACCTACAGACAACATCTTCATGTTCGACATTATGGAGTCTGATGGCTAACATAAATTTTTTAATGTGATCTTCAGCGATCTGTTTGGAATCAGGATCAAACTTGGGAAGCCATTTCTCTGGGTGTTTAGGTAAAGGGTGTTGGGCTCCAGGTACAACTACAACATCCTGATCAAGCCAGGGTCTAGCAGGATTGTTCTGATTTGCCATTGGGGTAGTGGGTGTGGAAGGCTGAGAAGGCGAATTGCCTTCGTCTCAAGAGGAATCTCCTCCATAAGAGGAAGAAGATGATGGAGGTGGTGAAGGAGGTATCCCAGATCCTCCTGCAGCAGGATTTGAGGTTGGATCTGTGATATTCACAGTTGGTTTAGTGTCACCTAATTGTTCTCTGATATCAGAGAATTCCAAAGGTTGACCCCACGGACGGTTTGGTTCCCTAAGACGAGCTAAGGCACTATGCGTTTTAATAAGAGATTGATGGACAATCTCTTGTATGTCACTACCTGTAGGATTAGGGGTTGTTGGCTCAACTGTGATCTGAGGATCGTCGGTTGAAGTAGTTGCTGTTTGAAGGGGAATATTATCGTGTGAAAGGCTTCTAGTCACTATAGGTGAGCGATTAGGGGGGGGGAGGAGTCTTGCGACTGCCTTGTGCCATTAATTAGGTTCAGGCCCTCATTCTAGCGCCATTTGTTGACGGGTGAAATCGACCGTCCGTCAACTGAGAGAGTGGAACCAGTCCGGGGTTGTCTAATAACCCAAGCCGTTTGGGATGAACCACCCTGACGGGTTTAGCGGCTCCGTTAGCCGATCTAAGGTCCTAAGAAAACAAAAGAAAACAAATCTAAACTAACTAATCTAAATGAAAATTAATAAAACAAACTAAACTAATTAACAATAAACAAAAGTAACTAATAAACTAATCTAAATAAAACTAACTACTAAACGAACTAAACTAAAACTAACTATTAAAACAATCTTAAACTAATCTAAGTATTCTACAATCTACTAATTACTACTATACTAACTACTAACTGCAATATAACTCATTCACAAAATGTACAATATTGACAATTTACAGATTTAATTAAAACCTGAAAAACTCATTCATATTCTGCCCTAAGACAGAGGAAGGTATTTTTTGATTTTTTATAATTTTATGAACAAGAAATGAAACAGAAAAATAACTAAACTAAATTACTAATCTAAACTACAAATATGTCTAATCAATTTAACGAAAATAATCGCAAACTAACCTGGATAAACGCTCTAGATTTTCCCTGTGTATGATGATTATGCTAGCAGATCGGAGGAAGGAAACTCGCACCGAATAATCCAGAAGCTTCTCGTAAACGATAGCTGCAATGCTCTTTGAGTTTGTTTACAGGACAAACAAGACATAAAAATCATAACAATTATATGATTTATAAATCTCAACAATTAGGTAAACCTGTTATGCAAAGACTTATACAGAATAATCCAATTGATGAAGAAGAGAAATTTGTCATTCATAAACTAAATCAAGTAATTGCTATGTTTTTAAATAATGGAAGAAATCAGATATGGATCATATTAATTAATTCATATCATTTGCAAAAGACTAAGATAGCTAAAGTAGTCATTAATCAAATGAAAATTGATAACATAAACATGAAACAAAAGATTGATATTATGAAAAGCTAAAGCTGTAGCAGAACATCAATTTCAGTCTCAGTCTCTATTAGATATCTATTATCCTAGTTCTCCCACAAGCGAGGATGCTCTTTATTACAAAAATAATAAGTATTTATAAGTTTTTCCATAGGGTAAAACCTCCCTGTGGAAGTTATCACACTGTTTACATAAATCTGGGAAGATATTCCCATTTTTAACTAAACTAAGTAACTACAATAAAATTAAAACACCCAAATATCTCTTGAACTGCCCAACAAGTCCCATGCAATTCGAATTTACCTGTATAGCAACAAGGCTGCTCGATTATGCCAGTTTGGAATTTACAACGGCCGTGGCTGATTCCACATTTTTGAAAAGGATGGAGCCGATTGTCTTTTGCTTTTTATCTGTTGCTTGAAGCTTGGCCTTTTGACTGGTTAGCACAGCAATTTGATCTTCCAGTGATTGAATCTTCGATTGGAGTATAGGAACATCAACGTAATATCATTCTAACCATGAATTGCATTGGTCACAGGGTGACTGTGTGGGTTTAGAAAGAGCAGGCAAGGGTTTGGCTAAATGACCGAGGGTTTCACGAGGCAATTTAATACCCGGGTAGTCAGGGTCGTTCTTTAGGCAGGGGGGAAGGTTCGATACAAAATCATAAGGGGGCTCGGGACATAAACCTTGCGAGTAGGGGTACTCGCTGGCCAAGAAATGTTCAACATTAGAGTCAGAATCCTCACTTAGGATGATAGGGTTGGACTCAACAGAGGGTTTCGGTTTGTTTCTGGCCATTCTCGAAATGAGCCGGGCATTCCTTTTCCCTTTGGCATTGGCAGTAAGATTTTCCTTGGGCTTTTTACTCATAGGCTTTTTAATGGCCTTTTCACTCTTAGTTACAGTGTCGGGTAAGTCCATAGGAGGGTCGACCGAGGGTTTAGGCAGTAGGAGGTGTAAGGGTACAGGCGGTTCATCCTTGGTTTCAATTACCACAGGTTTATCAACTTGTACAGGGTCTATGTGCTCAAAGCCATTACGGGCGATGAAAGCCCTCCAATTATCACCATGCAAACTCAAATGATAAACAATGATGAGCTTAATAAGCCCATGGTGGAACAAGATGTTGTCAGCCTTCTGCCTCTTAAACTTTTTCAACATTTTATACAGGCTACGATGAAAGTAGAAAGGCATGTTTAAAGGATGCCCTATAAAAATCATCAGAAAACACAGGTGGTAGAGGAACACAAGTCCGTATCGACCTTCATAGGTCACAAACTGCTTGACTAGCATTAATAAGTCGTGCCATCGTGTTTTGAGCATAAATATGGGCATACCTTTGTCACAAGAGGTGACTTTGCGCGATAGAAACAACAATGTCCATGGCACTTCCTCGACCTTGCAATTCTTAAACCAACGCTGTCCCGAGGTAGGTAACCATGTAGTTGAGCTGATAAACTGTTCATCGATCTCTAACTGTATGTCGCCCACCTTGGCTCGACAGCCATCGAAAGTCATGGAAAACTGTCGTGCTACACAAAGGTTAAAACCCTCAAATCGTTGTATAAAGGGTAGTCACCAATTTTCCTCCAGGTCTCTGCGAGCATTGTCAAACATTAACAGGGCTTGGTTTCCATTGGGCTCGACTTACATGACTGGTGCCATGGATCCGGATGCATGGTAAGCGAAGGGTTTGGATCACCAACACACACAGGAGACGAGCTATCCAAGCTAACATAAATGACCGAGCAAAAGGGATATGCATAAATGAAAGCATGCGAAGGTGGTGGAGTCTGCCATGCAAAATATTCATTATCCAAGTACAACCGCCGATTTACATAGTTGTTCAATCCATAATAGTAGTTCAACCATAGAGTCATGTGCCCAACTAATGAAATCAAATGTGTATACCAATGCGCGCAAATGTTATGCCATAGTGTTTAAACACCCGACTTATAAATCAAAACCAAAATCAACTATGCGCCAATGTATTATCTCATATAATCAAAAGTTTAACCAAGGTGCCAAACGGTATTCATGTAGTCGACAAGCCAAAAGTTATGAAAAGATTAACATAGGGATTATATCAAAAAACATATATATATATAAAATTTAATCATAACCCCTATGCATTTTCATAGAATCAATGATCAGACAAGTCATATAAAGTGAAAATCCAAATGCTAAATGCCTTACAAACTCAATAAAACCAAGTTATACAATCAATCGAAGTATGAGAACCGATTAGAGGATATTGCCTGTTGTATAATGATCAATAAAAGGTAAGCGCAATAGGCATAATGACATAAGAGATATTGACAGTTCAGATAATGATCGAAATATGACTTCGAAAGGAGAAGTTTTCACGCTTACAGTCGTGAAAACTTGACGAAGACAAATGTGCAAATGTCGCAAAAAATGAAAATGTCATTTATTTGAAAATTGCGACGAAAATTTTATGTTTGCAAGACATAGGTGTAGGCAGCTTATAGGATCAGAAAAAAATGAATTGGCTTCCAACAGATGGTTGACTCAATAGAAGGATTTTTTTAGGTTGGACTTCTATTGAACATATGAATGACACAATTGTTGTCTTGGCAGCATTGAATCAAGGAGGACCCAACATATGAACTTATGGATGGTCAAACGAAAGGAAAATGGATTTCCCAACCCGAATACAATGATGAAGGGGGGTTTCAGGTTCAAGAGCGACTATTAATGCCACTAACACAGATACAGAGACACATTTCTTTCCCAATTTCCCCACCATTTCTGGCGAGTACCTATTTATTTTTATGCAATATTGAGGATAACATATGTGTGTAACTGTAAGCTCATCTTTCAGATGAGTCCCTTAGATTATGTTTAACGAACCCTAAGAAGGAGTGGTTCAATCCCATATGGGTTTTTCTATGTTTGTGTAATGAGTCCAACGAAAGAAAACTCATGGGTTTTTCACTTTTAGAGAGTCTAAAAAATGCTTAAAGAGAACTCCATGAGGTCCTTTTTCATAAGTTAATCTGATGAGACCAAAAAAGAGATAACTTACCACTCATCAGATGTTTTCTTCAAATACTTTTACGAGCATGAAAAGAACAAGGCCGCTCGGCCATGTTTTCATATTTAAGGAGCTTGAAAAGAGATTAAAGGATACTCCATCGTTTTCATTTTTCATATTACCAAAGCGAGTTCGAAAAAATGACAAAAGACTACTCAATTACCTTCTCATGGTTTCACGAGCATGAGAAAGAATTAAGACTTTGCTCGAAGTTTTTCCTGAAAAACCCTAAAAGGATTGGTACACAAGAAACATATGCGAAAATAAATTTAAAAGGGTTGGACCCTTGTTCCAACGTCTCGTCTCTAGACCTTTTAATCTACAAAAGTCAAAACTTTTCCAAGTTGTTAATACTTTAGGGCATGGATAAAATATAAAAATAATATAAGTTTTCAAATAAAAAGTGGTAAAAAACAATAAAATAGGCTCAAAACACCATTTTACCATTTCATTTGCAAATTTACCCAATAGTGCTCCAAATCCATTTTTCTCCCCGAATTTCAACTGTCGATTGCGGAGCGCATGGTGGATTATTTTGTGAACCGTCTTCGTCAAACATGTAATCTTCTTCTCCTTCATCTTTTCATGGTCATTTTTTTTTTCATTGGTTAAATTTGTGTGTTGGGTCGATTTTTTTGGGCTACTTGCACGTTGAGATTGTTGCAGGTTCCCTATATCGTGAACTGCGATGATCTTGGATCATTGCAAGTGACCCTATAGGAAGGGTGTGAAGACATCGCTCTACGTGAATGCACAGCCCTGTGACAACCAGTACTAAAAATTTAAAAAGATAAACCCAACAAAAAAAAACCCCCAGGAAAGAATTTTTGTTTCTAATCTTCTTTTATTGTTCCTTGGTAGGATTTCCTTTGTCAAGATGTTGGAGTGGCATGAGAGAGAGCATAAATAAGAGGATTATTTTTATCTGAATGACCCAGGGACAGTTATGGCTCTAAGGCAATGTGGGTTAAATTTTTCAGGTTTCGGGGCATGAGAGCCTAGTTGAGGCTGCTAGAGTATTTGGTTCACATGTGGGATGTGAACGAACATGCATTTCACGTGGGTGTTCACACAATCATAATAGATATAGAGGATATCTATTTCCTGACAGTATTGTCTCACTGTGGTTCATGGGTATCACTCACAGGAATCAAGGGTGGAGGTGAACCTATGGATTACTACATTCACCACCATTGTGTGCCAGCTACCAAGAAACACAATGGCAAGGTAGCCATCAAAGATGTCTGGGATTTACCATTGCATACCATCATTTACACTATTACTCACATGGAAGGGAATGACACTCCTCATATTGATTTGTAGAGCCCTTTTTAGTATGTGATAGAGTGCATGGAACCCAGAGTCTTCAACTGGTGTGAGTGGGTCCTGAAAATCCTGAAAAAAGAACTTACCAAGTGCCAAAATGGTCGGTTGAAGAAATTTGGATATGGGTCCATTTTTGTGTCCTTCTTTCTAGAGAGGGTTCATGTCCTACGTCTGCAGGTGCAGTGGGGTATACCCACTCCACATGATCCATGTATGAAGAGGTGGGTGGATCTCATGGCTGGACATGGTGGTGTTCCCATCGTCAAGTATGGCGATGTCTTCTTCCAATGGTTGCAGAATCAACTTCTCATGGTGGAAGATTATGCATATGCCAAGGTAGATTTCCGTGGGGATCCATATCTATCTCTTCCTAATGGAGCCCAGTGGGGGGACATAGGTAAGGAGGAATTTTTTGTTTATATAATGTTTTTGATTTTTTAATTATATAAAATGTTTTTTGTGTTATTTATCCGATGACTAATCAAGTGCTCTCATCAATGCATATGTGGGGCCTTATCGTCCACTGGGATCATCTCCCATCTAAATACATAGAGAGAGAGGTGTTGTAGTAGGGGTAACTGCCATAGATCTCGAGGCTATAGAACAGAACCTGGAGGGACTAACCATGCATGTCCTTGATGCCATGGTGGATGAGCTTCCTAGGCACTATCAATGCCACACAGTGGGCGTGTCTACATCTATCGTTCAAATACTCTGTAGAGTAGCACGGGCAGTCACCTGTTACATCAAGAAACATCCTTGATTTTTTTTGTTCATGAAGCCATGAGATTCACATTTTTTATATTTTGGTCTTTGGACTAAACACTTTTTTGTAAAATTTTATCGTTATAAATATAAATTTCCTACCACCTTACTTGTTTTTGTAAAAAGTGTGATTCAATTTATAAATGTCTCAAATGTCTGTCTAGCACATAATTATACAATGCAACCGTTAATGTATTTATACATCTAGGAATGTGTTGATATTCAATGTAATCAAAATGTCGTGCCAAGAGGTGAATTCGTAGATATACCCTTAACAAAGTAGGACTCTGGATGGAATAAATGTTACTCAAATGTAGTACTACTAACCGTGAATCAAGTCATACAATAAGATGATGGATCCCAAGTGAAACAATGTCAGTTAAAAAATCGATAACTATGTTGTATTCCGCGATATTATTAGTGGCATGACCAAGAAAAACACCATGTAGACTAATCAATTCATCTGTAGTTGCATAGATTTCCCAAGCAACACATGCTAAGTTTTGAGTACTACGACTAGTTCCATTAGCAAATCCAATATAGGGTAGCGAAGACACCGACATCTGGAAACCAAGCACAATGCAAGGTAAGCGGCTGAAATGTAGAACCAAAAATGAAAAAGCATACAAGAGTATGATACACTAAAAATACACAAAACTCATGCAAAAATGATTGAAGCATAGTACTTATTGAAGTAAAGCCCATTTCTGGGTTCACTCAAAGGAATTCCATCATAATCTACCAGATCATAAGCCCCTTTCTCCAACATGCGTTTCACTATATAAGGACCCCGTCACATGGGCTCGAATTTACCATCTCCTAGTAAATCACGATCTTGTTCGTAAAGGAGAACCAGATCACCCTCAAAAAATACACGCGGTTTGACATGCTTGTCATATTGAGATTTGACACAATTTTTCTAGGTTTCAATGACTAAGGAAACATCATGGCGGGTCTCATCTAATTGCATCAAATACAAAAGAGGTTCCTCTTCAGCTGAGGTGTTATGGAGAAGTTCGAAAACTAGTTTCAAAGATGGGATTTGACATTCAATCGACAAAATTTCTTCAATACCACATACTAATTGGAAAGGTGTGAACCTCGTGGAATACTTAATAGATGTCTTCTAGGCCCATTATTTCGAGAAGAGCATCGTGTGACAACTTGACTTGTGAATTCCTACCATCCATCAAAGCATATTAGTGAGAATTTTGTTAATTGCTTCAACCTGGCAATTGGCCCGTGGATAATAGGGGATTGAGTTTTCATGTCGAAGACCCAACTTCTTAGTAAGTTTATACATCATGAAATTGCATAAATGAATATTGTGATTGGTGAAGATGGCGTGAGGGACACCAAACCTAGTAATGATATGATTGAATATGAATAACGTTGCAATTTTCCTGGTATTATCAAATGTAGGCATCGCCTTGGCCCACTTAGTGAAATAATCCATGGCTTCGATAATGTATCCATTCTCCCTGACCGAGTGAGGGTTACATGTCATGAAGTCAATGCCCCATTTAGCAAATGAACCAGTGGAAACTACAGGGTGAAGAGGATTAGGGTGAGATCGAATATTATTGTTGTAAGTTTGACAAGTGTGGAATTTCTGGACGACAATAATGCAATCCTTAAGTAATGAAGGCCAAAAATAACCAACTCATAAGATATTTTGGGCAGTGTCATACCCAGACATATGATCGCCACATGATCCAGAGTGACATTCCTTCAAATATTTATCAGCTTCATCATATGTGAGACAACGTCGAAATATGGAATCAATACCACGATGGTAAAGGGTATCACCAAGGATGATGTACTGATGGGCTTGATACCTAATTCAACAACGATTTGTACTAGAAATATTAGGCCAAAACATTTGGGTTTGGAGATAAATGATAATATCTACATACCATATGTTGTCAGAACTGATTAGAAAGAGAGATTCATCAGGTAAAGAATCCTCTGCCACAATTTTTGTTTCAGTAGAGGGAAGGTAACATATCAATTCGGAAAAAAACAAAGACTTCTTTGACTTGGTGCGTTCAAACTCCAAATAAAACTCTTGGAGAATAACTATCCATTTAGAGTACTTTTCCCCCAACAATTGTCTAGTAAGGATGTGTTTCATCAGGATGCAATTGGAAATGACTGTGGTTCTGCGTAATATGATGTAGTGGCAAAAGTGTTCAACAACTTGAATAACTACCAAGGCCAGTTTCTCCACATGTAGGTATTTTGTTTCGGTGGTCGTGAGACTCTGAATGAAATAGTATATAACATGTTCATCCTGTGAATCATCTTTTTTGATTGGAACCATAGAAATGGTAGAGTCCAAAGCAGCTAAGTATAGGAAATAATCTTGACTATAATCAGGTGGAAACAACAGTGTTGTACATGTTAAGGCAAATTTCAAAGCTTTAAATGATTTTTTGGTAGTGTCGTCCCATACAAAATCGTAACCTTTCTTAAGAATCCAAGTAAATCCTTTTGTTAATTTATCATAGCTAGGAATGAATCGATGCAAAAAAAATTCTTTCCCTTGCAAACTTTGGAGTTGGCATAGTGTGGAAGGAGGAGGTAAATTGAGAATAGCCTCAACTTTCAAGGGGTCTACCCTAATCCCATGCATAGATACGATAAAACAAAGAAGTCGTCCAGACTCCACACAAAAAACACATTTGTGTGGATTCAATCGTAGGCAATAATAACGACAACATAGGAAAATGGCTCATAGACGTGTCAAGTGATATTAACAACACATAGAATGTGTTGGTAGATCATCTAGATAAGGTTGTACAATGTTCTTAATGTCATGAAAAGCATAAGACATAGTGCGTTGAAAATTCGCACCAACATTTTTTAGACCAAAGGGTACTTTTCGGTATTAGAAGGTTCCCCAGGGGAAAATAAAAGTAGTCTTATGTTGATCCACAAGAAAAATATTGATTTGATTATAGCCGAAGAAACCATCCATAAAGGGGAAGATTTCACTCCTGACACAGTCATCAACAATCTGGTCAACGAAAGGGGTTGGATAATTTTCTTTGGGACAAGATTTGTTTATATCCCTATAATCTACACAAACACAGATTGTGCCTTGTTTCTTGTTAACCGGAACAAGATTAGACACCCAATTGGTTAGAGCCACAGGATAGACAAAGCTGAATTTAAGAAGTTTTTCAACTTTAAGCTTAATAGCGACAACTTTACGTGCATGTACTGGGAGAAGTCTTTGTCCAATGGTTTTAGCGTCTAGGTATGTCTTAATCTCATGCATAAAAATATCAGGATCAATACGAGGCATCTCTTCGTAACTCCAGGGAAAAACTTCAAAAATTCTTGAAAAAGGGATTTATAAGTATGGACTTGATCAGTAGAACATGATGCACTGACGTGAAAATTTTCCACGACCCTCGGTTTAATCGATATGTCAAGAGGGATGGTAGGTGCAATGTTACCCAATTTCCCTTCATACAAAAAATCGTGTGTTGATTCAGGAAGAGAGGAAATAAAAACAACAATAGACAGATTCAAAATCCGTTGATAACTCTCTATGGTCTCAGGTTCCAGGAAGAGAATAGAACGATGATTCCCATTGTCCCATTGAGTATCTTCCATAGACATGACTGTCATGATCATTTCATCAGTAGGAAATATCACGTGGAATGGATCAGGAGATGTATCACAAAGATAAGGAGGAGAAGGATTTTCTGATTGAATAGCTTGATAAGTCGATTCTACTGGAATTGAAGGCATTCGTTCACCATAATGGAGACAATTGTCTGAGCTAGGAACTATCCATGGGTCATAGGACTCATGCGTTTCACTAAAATAGGTCGATATCATGTTAATTGAGGAGAAAAAAGGAGGAGGAATATTGAGTGGTGGAATAGGAAATGTACCCATTAACTTTGAATCTTTTAAAAGACCCATGCCGACATTCTCATAACTGGGAGGTGTTTTCGAAACAAAAGGTACGTTTCTAGTACGTGAATCGAAATTAAAGAAGGCCAGTTGATCAATAGTAACGACTTTTCCTTGGAGTGGGAAACATAACACACAGAAAAGAGTAGAAACATCTGCGCGCATGGAATCAATCCAGCTATGACCAGGTAGCAGGTTGTAATCAAGAGGTGCATCAAAGAACTCAACCTTGACATTAACCGCTTTACCCTCTAATGTAATCAACAATGACAGAAGAATACCATAAGATTTAAACCTTGTACCATTAAAATATTTAAGAGTATTGTGTGACTCGGTAAAGGAAGGAGAGACAATAACTTTCCAAAAAGTAATGGACATAATGCAAGTCGAGGCTCCTTCATCAATAATGGTTCAATAAATATTCTTATTTTGCACAACAACTTGTATCTGAAATGTTAATTAAGGAGGAAGCCTTGTAATATAATCTTCCAAGTCAAATATTATCAAATTGGTATCGGTAGGATCAATTTGACCAATAGCCTTTAACAACGCCTTCCGTTGAGTAGGAAAACTTTGAAGGGCTTCGAGAGATGACATCACAGAGTGTGCTTGTGCAAGGTATTCTACAATACTGTAGTTTTGGGCATCATGTAGATGAGGATTAAATGAGAAATTTTGAACAAATCCCTTGGGAGGAGGACAAAGATTTGTATCTAGGCCCAGTCATCCGAGATGAAGAGGACCGTTTGGAGGCGAAGTTGGTGGAGGAGGTTGAACCAATGGAGGTGGTGAATCATCAACTTTTTCTTTCGAAGGAGAATAATCTTTGGCTTGAGTTGCGATTGAAACTTCATTCTTCTTGGAGTCACCGGTACACATAAGTACATAATATGTGGTAGAGGGAGAAGGTTGGTCATGAATGACCAATTGGGCCTGTTGCTGAGAAGGAAATGATTGTGACAAGACAATAGGTGTAGGATGTGTCCTGGTCCCTTGCAGGAACTTAGTAACCTCATCACTCCATGGAAAATATTTCGTATAATGATCCTCACCAAAAATAAGGCAAGGATAGCGAGGTTTACACTTGTTTTTGTCATCAGCAGGATGCGTTTTGGGTTTCTCAGATTGTTGATTATTATTGTTTTCCTCCGTATTCCTACCCTTCCCTTTCTTTTAATTTTGATTTTTATCGATATGTGTAAATTGAACCAAATTAACTTCAAAGGTTTTACCCAGGGAAGGAGTCGGGTTAGGAGTATTTTTTACAGTAGAAGTAGTAGACTTGGGATTGGCATGAATGACTTGTTTAGATTGCGTCTCAACATGAAAAGTGCTAATCATGCCATCAACAACGTGAGAAGCTACTGGAGGTGTTGGGGTATGATTCGTATATAGACGAGGAACATCAAGAATTAATTCATATAGTGTGCCCATTTACAAATAAGTGAGATCCATATATTCAACACGACTAATCTCCTACTCTTCAGTGATGACACTATTGAGGAAAAGATATGAAATAATCTTACTCAAGAATTTTCAGAATTTACTTGGCTAAATAAAAGTAGACGGGAATATCACCCTATGTTTATAGCCAACAAAAATAACATCCTAACTCACAAGTATTAATTACAAATTCTTAGGATAGTCTTTTATCAACAAAAAGCTTGCTGGAAATTCTTTTTTTATGTAATTTTTTTAATATAACAATTGCTGAAATAAATGTAAGAACATAAGTGAAGACACCAAGATGATAATAAATACAGATGAGGCATAATCAATCCTTTATTTCATTCCAATTCACCAAAGAGTCATTTTCTTTACAAAATATCATACAAAAATCTTGGACCAAAGTCAAACTTAGACATCCACGATGGAACATGCAAAAGCACTTCTGACAGAAAACCAAAACTGAACTCTAAAATCTGGATCAACTTGCCACAGATTGCTTCCCACTTGACTCTGCACAATATCCTTTATCAGTCATGAAAATTAATTCACAAAGAGACAAGTCTACATAGAGTATCAAAGATAGATCAACACCTCTAAAAAACAAGTGTCTGAAAGATTTGATTCATCCTTGAATATTGTTGTCTACAATAAGACCCTACTATCACAAAAGAGAACTAGGATGTGATGAATATATGAATGAATGAAAATTGAACTATCTCAACGTAAACTCAAAGAGAAAACCTTAGCATGCTTCTGCTTCTATCCTCCTCTTGTTCCTCCCTTTCCTTTTTCTTTTAACAAATTAGAATTGGTTGAAGAAGTTGAATCAATTCATTAGTTAAGTTAATTAAAAGACTCAACTAACTTTAGTTAGGGGTAAGAGTAATAATTATAATAAGGGTAATAAATAAATAATAAATAGTAGGTGGGACCCCTTGTAACTCCCTTTAGTTCATAACAATCATAACATAACCATTATTTAAGAAAAGCACACCTCCTTGTGCCTCCCATCAACATATTCACTTTTGGGCAATTTAAACTCATGAAATTTGAAATTATTTCAAAAATAATACTCATATATCCAAAATTAACATGTTGTCCAAAGATCCCTAAAGTCAACTGTCATAAAAAAATAGATATAATAAACTCAAAAACCATATTTCTTAGTCTGTGGTGCAACCCTTCCTTGATTTCTTTTGTCACCTCTTGATTTTCCTGAATTTGCCTTTGGCTGTGAAGAGCCTTTAGGCCTAATTTCACTGATCACATGGGAACAATCGTCCCTCAAATACATCCAGGAAGACACGGACTTGTCAGAGCCATTGGAGGGTGAGGAGCAGGCAAAAGTGGCCCTTCCTTTATCAAGGGCATGGTGGGCCTCATTTTTCAATCTCTTGCTAGCATGGGAGGATTTCACCAGTGAGTGATCATGGGTAGCTTGGGCAATGGGGTTAACCGACAGAGGAGGAGGAAAAGACAAGTTGGGCCAGCCACGATGTTGGGAGACTGTCGGGTGCACAATCTCCTTCCATCCATCATTTTCAGGGACCTCAGGTTGTAATGAGACATGAGGAGGTACATGGATACTGGGTTCTTGTGGGGCTTGGAAAGGAGGCCTTTCAGGCCTAGGTTGGACTATTCCCTGCCCAATCCAATTGAAGAATCCATCATGAAGCAATTGGACAAGCTCTTGTGAATCAATGTCAAAATGTATGGAGAACCTAGGCCTTCTTGGGCCTTGGTTCCAATTACCTCTACCTCTGTTTCCTTGGCCATGGCTACCTCGACTGAAAAAAATCATCTTGCCTGTGTGATCAATTAGAAAATAGTCTTTTAAATAACCATACATGACAACTCTTTAAAAATAACAAATATGTTTGGCTCAACAATGTATCAGACTCATGCAATCCAATCCATACAAATTGTTTCACCGTTAATCAATGAGCAGGGGGTGAAAAAGGGTTCTGGGATATGTGAGGGGGTTGTATTGAGTGAAAATATGATATAATGAGGGAGAAAAAACATGGTCACTTCTCAATGAAAACAAAAATCAACTGTAAATAAAACCAATAAAACCTCACAACAATCCATACAAGAAGTTGCTACCTTCATCTTCTTTAACACATAAATTCTCTTGACTATAATCAATCTTAGAACATGGAGTGGAAAAATTAATATGGGAGGTGACAGGGTTTGTAATTAGCGGAAAATGAAATAATGGAAGGGAAGAAGAACAATTACTATTCATGAAATTGATTCAGTGATCCATAACACATTTTGTGAAAGGATATGCATCAACCATCAATCATTTGATCAAATAATAATTTATGTGCATTTAACTAGTTCATTGTTCATAATCAAATATCCAACATAGTGCCATCACAAGACAATATGTATTCCACACAATTTGTAAGAGATTATGTTCCCTTCATTCACATACTTGCATTTTATAACAATTTACGAACAACACCCATTTACAATCTGCAAACTATCAAAATCAACCATTGCCCATGCATTTCTTCAATCCACAATAATTCTTCAAAAGTCATGTTTCAAATTAACAATGAAGTCACTATCACTGCAATTGGGCCTATAATTTAAATGTAATGATATTCGTTAAACATGTATAGGCAATAACCAAAATAATCAAGGCCAAATTGCCACACCCGAAATGACAATTAATCATAGAACCAACAACCACCATTTAGACACAAGCTATGCACAGGGTAATTTGCCTAGGCAATGTAGTTCTCCCACTGTAAAAAAAAGACAATTCAATGTGACTTAAAATATGGGCCACCCATCCAACACAATTGTCATCAATAACATCCCTTCTTTAACAAGTGATTGATTGCAATAAATAAACATGTTTAAAAATCTGTGAGTATCTCTGACCGTGAGAACTCAAGCCCTTTATGTTATACACAGTGCTCACCCAACAAAACCCTGTGATGAAACAATTACACTTTAACAAAAAAAAACACACAGACATGGTAATAAATCAACATCTCATGCTGAGCCAACGATTTAATATAACATTGCTTCGATTTAGTCACACCGTGATTGAATATGATGTGCAAACTCAGGCTTATACAATCAAACAAGCATAAGGGTGTAGTGGATATACTCTCTACAATCATCTAGTCCAATAGTCATTCAGCCCCAAAGAAAACCATAGTTACCACACCCATCATTTCATTTTGAAAAACACCATACACACAACACGACATGCGTGAGAAACATCAAGAATTTGTAACCAATGCCAGCTATCATCCAAATAATCATTAGTGCCAATACCAATGATTGTGCATCAACCAAACAAAATTTCCACTATCGTAAAATCAATTTATGTAACAAGCTGTGACAACAACGCCTACCCACACATTGATTCGAATCGGGGCAGAGGCCTTCTTCTTTAAACAATACTGAGTTATTACATAAGGAGGGTGATTGTATACTTTGAAAGTGTAATTGGTAATGTTTGGTTTACCACTATTATAATAGAGTCAGTGATTGTATACCAACTAACCCGACTTTCACATGAACAATTGGGTGGGCTCATGCTCAAAAGTCCACAATTATACCACCAATCAATCATAACCAAGTCGTAAAACCAATAGGCTAGGCTTGTATTCTCTACCAATATTTAGACTGGAGGCTAAGGTTTGTCCCGTAGCCAACACAGGGAGAGCAGAGCCATTCCTTGTAATGGTGGAAACTCCCAGGGCATGGTGCATACAAAAGAAGGACCACAACTCATTCATGGATGGGTACCAATCCAAGACAAGGGAGCCATAACTAAAAGGTAAGGCTATGGTTCAGACTGAAAATGGTTACTTAATGCATGCAGGGTATAACCCTCATTCTCTTCGGTCAAACAATCACAACATGGAGGTGAAGACAGGGCCAAGTAAAAACCCACTTCGTGACCCTTAGTCATAAAACCAACAAATGTTGAAGTGAATAAAACGCAGTGATGCAAGATTCCCTTAACCATTAAACCCCAAAATCCAAAGACTGGATTTAGTAAAAATGCGTGAAGATATCTTTCCACTCAAGACCAAACAAAAACCCTCCACTTAAACCAACAAGAATAACAAAGATCTACCACCCAAGGTGATCCATAACTTATACAAATTCAATATTATTGCAGTAAGAACCACAACTCAAGGACACAATTCCACATAGTTGCAACACTTAGGAAATCACAAACCAACACACCTGAGCCAGTATCATTTCATAATCAGAGCAGAATCATGAATGGCCAAAAAAAAGAACATACCTGTAATCGAATTCCTTAAAACGGGAGTTGGTCGAGTGATTCTTCCTTGCTAAAAATCTGGAGCATAACTACAACAACAAGATTGAACAATATCCCGACTAGGGTGGTGGCTAATGGAGGAGTAAAGGTGACATGTATTAAATGCACGTCGCCTCCACCCATAATGAATTAATTCATCAGTACATGCCAACCCATTAACCATTAATCAAACCATGTATTGAAACCCCCACCACATTAAAAACCAATAGCATGACTTATTCCATAACATAATTCAAGTCCCATATAATTCAACCATTCACATAACCAACAACATTATCAGCTTTCCAAATGTGCCACCAACATTCCATATTATATGTGTTTTAACCATAACCCAATCACAATTGCATAACCACTTGTTAGCTAGGATTTAACAATAATTGTTAATTCCTTCATGCATGTAGTATAGTGAATAGGATAGATTTAAACTCTTCCCCCTTACAATTTTTTTATTTCTTTCCAATTGTTTTCATGTAGTATAGTAAAATTTCCGAATTAGATCCCATTTTTTATAGTAATTTTTGCTTCTCTCAAAACTGTCCTTCATGCAATTTCACTAAAATGCTTGTTGTGTACGTGCGATAAGAACATAATAAGATAGGTTGTAGTAACATCAAGAATCAACACCTCATAAGCTCAAATCATAATGAATAACAACAATATCTCATAAACCATGTAAGTCATGTCATATATCATCAAAACATCAAAAGTGAACATATATGATCTTCAATAGTTCAAGGGGGTCCCACCTACTAGAATTATTTAGTTTTTTATAATAATAGGCTTTAGCAACACTTTGCAGGAAAAAATTCGTTGACAATTTTAATCGTCAACAGACACCACCCATGGAAACATCATGGGCTATAGGAAAAATGAGTGATTTTGTAAACCATTTGGCCAATAGCTGACCAGGAAGGGGAACTTTGATTAAGTGTATTCTCCGCCTCCACTCATGAATATGATCAGAAATGTGAGTAGAAGAGGATTGTTTAAATGAAATCAAAATTTCAGTTCCTATCTCATAACAAATTGGAAATTGGTAATGTGTTAGGAATGCCATGGATAAGGTATTGAAGTCATTAAATAATCCTCGTGGTAACTCAATCTACCATTTGGTTTCCGAAACCGTAAGAGTTTTTTGGAAAAGTCGTAATCTAATGGAGTCATCCATCAATGAATTAGATGAACACCAAAGATGGAAATTCATGATGTGATTATTTGGGTCTTCTCCTAATCGGTCGTCAAAATTAGGAATATTAGATGGTAATTTAGCAGGTATGACGGGCCAATAAGGAGAATGCAAAATTTGATCATTCAAAATCCTAGATAGATCTGGTAAATCCAAAGTAGCAAGAAAAGAAAACTGTCTATTCACTTGAGGAAACTGGTAGTTCTGAGGAGGTAGTCCTATAGGTATACCAGTAGGACCATAAGAAGTATGTAGATAGTTAGCAAGTCCTATCAAATTCAGTGGTGGAAGATTTTGAGTGAAATATCCAACAAGAGTTTGTTGATTAGGTAAGCTTCCTTGGAAAGGAGCATTCGACTGAAAATTTTGACCCCAAGTAGGATTCATAGAACCTATATACGGTTTCTCGAGATTAGGGGGTATAAAAGAATTAACTTGAGGATGTTTCCCCCCAGATGGTTGTTGTGTACCTTGGAAAGGAACATTCCAAGGTTGAGATTGTAACATAGGTATACTTTGTCCATAAACTGGGTTATGGCCTCCAACTTGAGGTTTCCCTTCAACAGGAATTTGAAAACCAAAAGCGATGATATGACTTGTGCCTCCAACTTGATTGGAGCTACTAGGGCCAGGACGATGAGATCCTCTAGACGAAGGTGGAGGAGGAAAGTGAGGCCCTCCGAAGAGAACCTTGGCACACATAGGAACAAAATGACTAGAAACATTATACCCAAGAGGAACACAAATATTAGACCCTCCAAATGGATTCTATGTAGGATTAACAATGGAAGTATTTAAAGAATTATACCCAGGGGGAAGTGACAGATTTGATCTAAGAGGAAGTGATGTTCCAATAGGATCTTGGGTGATAACCATATTTCCTCTAGAAATAGGCGTAGCTTGTGGGACCATGGTAGAGTTAATGAGTTGGAGAGGAATAATCGACTGAGAACCAACCAACAATTGGTCTGAAACTATGACGAGATTACTGGTTGTGCCAGTAAAATGATCTAATGGTACTGTATAAGTAGTGTATGTCACAGGTGTTTGTGATGCCATAGGTTGATTAGAATCTCTTGATCATAAATTAATCATTCCTAGTTTATCAAAAATATCTTGTCTTGAAGAAGTTCTCCAAAGAGTATGACTAGGACCATGAGTGCTAGGATCAAAATTTCCAGCAACATGAACTGGAGTTCTGTAACACCCATGTTTCCCCCAACTTGTAATTAATCATTAATTAGGGTTACCATGTTTTGGAATGGGAAAAATGTAAATGTATTATTGTTTGAGTTACCAATAACTGACTTTGGGGGTGAAGCCTTGAAAGTACTCACCATGATATCACTATAGGAAAGAATGTGAAAACTATAAGAGAGGGTTCATTATATCAAATAACCCCAAATTTCCCTTTGATGAGGATAATAAACCTCCTTCGGATCCCAAGGAGAGAAATCATTTAATGAAGAAAGGACCAGTGGTTGAATTATCAACCACCCCCATGAATGGAAGCATGGTCTAGTTGCAGAATGTCAACCCAAAGTACCACTAGGTATAGCAGACCAGGCTAACCCGATTTTCTTTCTGACAGAAGGAACAAGATAGGAGGGATTTGCATGCAAGTCACGCGAGGGAATGTAAATAGGAGAGTGGATAATGTGAGAAACATTACCGTAGATAACGAGCAGAGGGCCATGAACTTGATGCAGAGAAAGCATATGATAAACCTCGTTGAGGCCGTGACAGAGAGAGAAATATCTGAGAGTATGCAGAGAACGGAACCTGAGCGGAAGGCCATGAGATTGGTGCTGAGGAAGAATCTGATAAACCTCACAGAAGATGCGAAAAAGAAAGGATCGATGAGAATTGGCATAAATTCCATGGTGATATCATCGCTTGGCATGGAGGTGTCTAGAGTGCTAATAATGAATGCCTTTGAATCTATGGTTGGGTGGAAGGATGAACACCCAAAATCAGTTAGTTGGCTACCACCTGTAATGGATAAGTAATCACATATCTTGTTTATTTAAGTGATAACTGCAAATTAAAGTTGGATATCATATGAATGTTGCAGTGATGGATATGTTTCCTTAATGATTTATACTATATCCCTTCAATTCTGCCTAATTGTGTATTTAGGAAAATAAGAAATTCTCTGGTCTGTACACGTAAATTCCTGAGCCTTATGGTGGCTCAAGTTAAAATAAATGAACTGTGAATTCGTTGGCTTTGCGTATAGCCTCACGTGTGCATGCCAACACTCCCAATCATTCTGAAGGAAGGGATCGGTCAAAGAGCAGGAGAGGTAGTTCATGTGTGCACATAACCTCTACGAGGCATGTAGGGATCGAGAACCCCTTTAGTCATAGAGTTGATAGATGAGCACAAGAGGTGCGAAAAGGATTTTTGTAAGCATTAAGTTCAGGATAATTAGCGCAAATTACCTAGGTACTTAAGGAGCTGGAAAATCGCAGGTAGGATAGCGAGATTTAAGTCCTGAAAGGAGAGATCCTTTCGTTTGGAAGAAGGATGGATGAGATTAGTTTGGGAGAAGATGAAGTTCTTCACGATCAGCGGATATGGAGAAAGAATGCGGGTGTTAATGCTTAGAACCCTTCAGAATTTGTGGGTCCGACGAATTGAGCATATTCATTGCACAGGAGGTGAAACCCCCTTAAGTCCCGAAGTTAATATGGGTTGTATATCTGAGGATGCCTGGGAACTATCTGGACTGTCAGATATCCGAGTGGCACTCGATATGTAGCTTTGGGTATGGATTAATTTAGAGGTAAAAGGTGTAGGAATGTTTGAAAGTCTTGAACGTCGAAGTCCCAAAGTAAATTAGGGCCGTCGAAATCCCTGAGGACACACGACGTCGGATCATGAACTTCGGAGGATTTGCGTGGTGGTCATCTTTACGCCTGCTGTCTTGGCGTCTGGTCATAGCCCGTGGTCATATGCAAGTATAGGGGGATGAAAGAACCTAAATAACTTGGGAGAGGATATCTGCCAGCTCTGAGCTCATTTTGGAGTATGGATATCGTGGCTATAAACCTTTGGAAGAGAAGAATGGAATAGAGACCCCAAATGAGGGTATTGATTCTCCTACGAAGAGAAAAAATTTGAGTCCCCACCGTGGGTGTGTTACAAATTGGTATTAGAGCATGGTTACAACACTTGGCTTGCTTGGGCTTATGCACGAGTCGTATGAAAATATTTCTGGATTAATTTAAGGGGTAACACCCTATATTACCACATTCCTAAGAGGCATAGAAAACCTCTACTAAAGAGAGGAATGAGATTCTTTATTGTTGATAGATGTTTTGGGAAATTGGAACTGTATGTTACTAGTGTCCCCAAATAAAGAAGTTGACTTCACTATGAAATTGTACGTGCTATTGTACAATCATAAGATTTAGTTACCAAGTCTAAAGATGGGCCTGTGGAGAATGTTACTGCCAAACATAAATCATCTGTATAAGTTCCTTGAGTAGAATGAAGCAGATTTAAAACACAGTTGGGATTTTTCCCAATGATATTGAATCATGTTGTTATGTGGCAAATAAAGCCTAGAATTTCTTGGGAAATGGTAGCCGATCCTATAGGAATTGGATTATGCTGAAGAACACTCACATCTGAACTAAAATAGTAATGTGAAAGGATGGAGAGGATTCATAGCAGTAATGATTACTTATTTAATGAAGGGTTAAACCTAATATAGGTGTATAACTCATCATGATAAGAGGAATGAGTCTGGTGACCATTCCCTAAAAAGGGAGAGCATGCACAACTCTCATGTTTCAAATTGGACAGAGAAACAAATTTTGTTTCTGGGTACATGAATTGCTAGACATGGTTTTTCTAATCAAGCTGATAAACAAAGTTGTAGAAATATAGAGTGTTTGAGTGAGAAATCACCACAGCCTCCCTTTCTTGGTGGATAGGAAACTAATCTTCCAGAGTTCTCATGGGAGGAGAAGAGTGGCCTTCGTCCTTGGCTGTGATGAAAAAAAGGAATAATTCTAGGTGTAATGGTCAAGACTGATCTTGACCTAAAGGTACTCTGGATTTCTGAACTAGGATACTTAGTAAGTAACATAATTCAAAATTGCATTTGGGATTTAAGGGAATAGTCCAAATGGTAATATACATTAAATTGTTAAAATTAAGATAAAATGGTTGACTAAATGTTGGTCATGTATGTGGTAAAGGAAGTGTTGGGACACTTCTAGAAGCCCAATGGGTCATATTGACATCTAGTGGTGGATGGTAGCCATATAGATATAGTTGGAAGCTATTTTGACTAATTTTTTTACCTTGGGCATGGTTATAATTTCCCAGATTGTATTTATAAGTTGGGTAATTTTCCAGGGAGGTTGATAAAAGAGTGTTTTCCTACTATCTATTATTGTATGAAAAGGGAACCTAGTTATGACTATGTTTGATTCAACTTCCATGTGGATGTCGTGTGAATGACTGCAAGCTCTCAACTGTGAGGGAAGCTTAGTGTTGAATATCCCTATGAAGCTTGTCATAATAATGGAAGCAATATCCTTGGAGAAGGATCTGGAAGTTTGAGATGCCCATGTGCATGCATGACATGGAAAGGGTGCAAGCAATGAGCTTGCATGATGAATGCTTGGTTAGGTTTGTGGGTGTTTATCCTTGAATGCATGGATTTAATGTATTGTGAAGCTTCTTGATATGAAGCTTGATAGTAATACCAGTTAGGTATGAATGATATTAAATGTTAAAGTGATGCACATGTATGATGTAAGGATATATGTATACTCAAGGCACAGTATGACTGCCTTGATGAGTGATATGTAAGGAAAGAATTTCAGTTGCCAATATTAAGTGAATACCATGGATGCATAGTTGACTCCATTTTTTAAGAGTCATGAAAGTTTTGTTTTGAGTGATAGATTAAGGGGAATGTGCTCCATTACCTTAAGAAATATGAGTATAAATAAATGAAAGAGTAAATGAGCAAGGATGGTTTGTTGTCAGGATAAGAGGGAAATGATTATGCCTTGAGGATCACATAAGAATGATTTTGAACAGTCATTAGTTGACTAATTTTAGAATAGAGATATATGTAGGTTGTGAAATATACCCATGGTAGTTACACATAGACTTTTGATTATGCCTATGGTTAAGTACATCATGGATGTAAGTTAACAAAACCAGAATATGTATGGATACATAATTTGGGTGCATGACAAATATGCATGTTTATATTCCTTAGGGAATATTTGGTAAACAACTAAAGCTAACTCAAGGCTGAAGCCATCACAAATAGTGATGGATGTGCAATAAGGAAGTTTCATGCTAAGGGAATTTCCTGTGGAATAACTGTGTGAAAAATCTTTAAGGAGGTCAGAGTCACAACCTTAATAACTGCTGAGAACTAAGTAGTGAGCTACAAGCCTATATATATATATATATATAAGAATCCTGGATTACATTTTTGAAAGCCTCATGTAGTGAATATAATACTAATGAATGAATAAATGAGTACATTTGATTGAATAGTCTTGGTTGAAGCCATGTTAAGAAAAGGTAGATGTATTCCTCGGATACCCAAGTACAATATGATTCAGGAAGAAAACCTTGATAGAATTAGGATACTGAATAACCTGACAGAGGAGATGAATGTGAGCCACTCATCGAAGGGAAGACCAATCACAGTTGTCAAATTGAATTCACTATCCACTGGAGCTAATGGATCAAACGCCATTCATTCGATTAGATCAACGGTCGGGGATCATTGTGGAGCGCAAAGGTGGAATTAACGGACATGATAATGCGCAGACCACAATCAACCAATGTCGTTGATATCATCGAGGTGGAGAATAAATGACCATGATTAAAAGAGTTGGGTGACAACTTTTTGGATTTGCGGAGATTGAAATCTATGATAAAAGAACAAGCATATTGGGATTCTGCAATCATTGGGAACCACTGATTTGTGAACGATCGATGGGCGAACCTACAAGGAACCCACACATTAATGTCATGTAAAACTCATACCGTGATTGGGTTTTGTGATTGAATTTATCACATAGAAGCTATATTCTCAATATAAATTCTCGGTCAAACACTTTTGTGTTGGCATTATTATTATCTAGAAATAATGTGGTTAAAATCGATCGAGGGCTATGATCAATGACCCACGATCATTGCGGAGATTGAATATGCACAGGGGTTAATGTTGAAACTTGTACCCATAATTTAAATTCAATATAGCATTGTTTTAAGTTTGGTATCCGATCGTAGATTGGATGACCCATATTCACTGCGGAGGTCGGAAGGAGAATTAAATCACAAGATAGTTGAGGTTCTGCAATCCCTTACAGCCATTGGATCTAGGGAAAAACGGATCTATACCATTGATTTGAAGACAAGGGGTTTATCTAGGATCATAGTGCCTAGACATGGAAGCAGAAGGGATAGCGCCTGAAAAGAATAAATATGAGGTCATAGCTCTCGGTTGCATGGAGATAAAACGGAGTTCCTCCAGGCAGTCAAGGAAGATAGAGTTTAATACTATGCCTTAGACTGTGGTTGCGAGGACTGGTTCTATGGGAATAAAGGTGCTCATAGCTAGCACATTGCATGGAATTTCTTCGAGGAAGTGCATGTTTGCATGAAGGGAAGACAATGAACCCTCCATTGAGGAAGGAGGACCTTCCGAAAATTTTGAGTACATTATATGGATGTCAAAGGAATGCTTAAAGGCATTCATGTGAAACCTGGAGCTTCATGAATGACAATATTAGGTATGTGATCGATTCAGAGAAGAAAATATGGTTATGCCAAAATAATAAATATGGACAAAGAGTCCATATGATAATAAGTTGGTTGAATTCAAACACACCTTGGAAAGAGTGCCTAACCTAAAAAGTGATAACCTGAAACTGATGCAAGGGTGCATTGGGTATGAATGTGGCCATGAATGTTGGCACATTCATCAAAGTCAATTGGTATCTGAATTTCATTTTGAAAAGTTGATATAATGAATTGATGCATGTGTAAGGAATGAAATTTCCTCTTTCTTGTGTCATCGAATAGATAAAAGTGTTTTGACTGCTAGCATGCACAATTTAAGAATTGTTTGTGATGACATTATAAAGGTGCAATGAAAATATATGTGCACAAGAAACTAACAATTTGTTTGGTTGATTGAAGTTGAAAGTGAAGGAAGCAAAGGGGTCTCACATATGGTAGTGTTGTAAGCCCATAAGGAATACCAATTGCTTGCTGAGCCAAACTACTATGGGAAGGAAAGTCCCATATGTTGTGAGTGGGAAATCCCTCTATGGACTAGTACTTAGGGTTTTATCATGCATGTAGAAAAGACCTAAAGATTCCTACTTTTTACCGTCATCCCAGACCTAATCACCATTATTCTTAAGAAAATATGTAGTTAAAAAGATCATTTGAACATACCTTATTTCGGGCATTTGATATCGATCCCTCTTCATGCTTGGTCACTCTTTGACTATAACTCTCCTCCCAAAACTAACATGCATTCACAAAAGACAAATAAAGAACTCCACATGCATTTGATCTACAGATTAATGGGTTAGAGATTTAATCAACATGTATGCAGTAAATAATGAAAACCTCATATGGTGGGATGGGAAAAGTACTTCTTTATTATTAACTTCACTAAACCAACTTACAATGATGAAACTGGCCACTACTCCATGAACCTGGTCCTGGGCTCCTCTTCAATTTTCCTCCAACTTCTTTGCTCTATACTTTTGTTTGCACAAGGATGGCTAAATGTTGGGACAAGGGGAATGCTCAATTGGGTATAGTCTCTTTACTATGATTTTTCTTTTTTCAAATGGTACCCTTACCCCTTTGTTGATGGGCGAAATTGACCGTCTGTCAACTGAGAGAGTAGAACCGGTCCGGGGTTGTCTAAATAACCCAAGCCGTTTGGAATGGACCACCCTGACGGGTTTAACGGCTCCATTGGCCGTTCTAAGGTTCTAAGAAAACCAAAGAGAAAACTAATCTAAACTAACTAATCTAACTAAAACAAATAAAACAAACTAAACTAAAAACAAACTAAATAAAACAAACTAAACTAACTAACAATAACTAAAATGAAATAATACTAACTAATCTAATTAAAACAAACTACTAAATAAATTAAACTAAAACTAAATATAAACTACTCTAACTATTCTATATACAAACTACGAATTACTATTACACTAACTCTAATAATTAACTATCTAATTACTAATTGAATTACAGCTTATTCACAAATGTACATTATCTACAACTTGCAGATTTGAATAAAACCTGTAAAACTCATTTGCAATCTGTCCTATGACAGAGAAAGGTATTTTTTTTTTTTTATAATTTATAAACAAGAAATAAAACTTACTGAAATTAAACAATCTAATATACTAAACACACATATATATCTAACTAAACTACTAATAATATACTAAACAAACATATGACTAACTGACCTGGAAACGCTCCAAATTTGTCCTGTGTAT
>ML797190.1:477615-489183 GCA_009831015.1 Picea engelmannii | reverse complement strand
CTAATATACTAAACACACATATATATCTAACTAAACTACTAATAATATACTAAACAAACATATGACTAACTGACCTGGAAACGCTCCAAATTTGTCCTGTGTATGATGACTTCGAAGCTGGTCGGAGGAAGAAAACTCGCACCAGATAATCCAAAAGCTTCTCGTAAACGATAGGCTGCAATGCTCTTTGAGTTGTTTACAGGACAAATAAGACATACAAAATCATAACAATTATATAATTTATAAATCTCTGCAATAAGGGAAACCTGTTATGCAAAAACTTATACTTAATAATCCAATTAATGAAGAAGAGAAATCTGTCATTCACAAACTCAATCAAGTAATTGTTATGTTTCTTATACACTTGGAAGAAAACAGATATGAATTATATTGATTAAATTATATCATTTGCAAAAGATTAAGATAGGTAAAGTAGTCATTAACCAAATGCAAATTGATACACAAGAACATGAACACAATATTGATATTATGAAAAGCTAAAGCTGTAGTAGAATATCAAATTCTGTCTCAGTCTGTATTAAAATTCCATATCCTTGTTCTCCCACCAATGAGGATGAGGTTATTACAAAAATAATGAGTATATATAAGTCTTTCCACAGGGTAAAACCTCCCTGTGGATAATATCAAACTGTTTACATAATCTGGGAAGATATTCCCAAAATCAACTAAACTAGCAAACTAAAATGATATCAGAATATTTCAAATATCCCCTAACTGCTCATCAAATCCAGTGCAATTTCGAATTGACCTGTAATGGACCAAAAATAACAAGTTAGAGAGATATCTTATGAGCAAAACAATAAAAATCTGACTCTACAGACTTAGCTACAGAATCATCTGATTCTGTAGCTAGTCTAAAATAATATACAGAATCAGAATCAAAATCAAATCAAATCTTTTTAATGAAATCAAATTGAATTAACAACCAATAACAAATCATTTCATTTGAAAATGTTATATTATTTGCAATCCAATAGAATCAAATTTTAATAACTGAATAGAGAAGTAGTCATACTCTGTTTCGATTGTAATCGGGTAGACATAACCAAACAGTTTTAAAAATATCGCTTCATATCCAATTCGAAAAGTAATGCAATCCAACAAATGACAAGCAAATGTTTTGTTTTTCTAACAATAGGAGATACGATCCGATCAACATAGAATCGTTTTAAAATTGTTATGACTGTTATGACATCAAACGATTCACGCGACAGGTAGACCAATTCGAACAGGGACAAGAATCAACTCATACAAAATCGTAACCAGATTAATTTGACTTTGATTAGAATCGACATAAGTGATAATTAGTTATTGTAAAATGGGGAAATAAACTCGATTGGTTTTGAACGAAATCATTGATTTCAAACGAATCATGACCAAGTTTAACATAGAAACAAATCGTGAATCCGGATATAACCAATCTCATTTTACAAATCAAATTCAAAGAGAGTATCATTGCAATACGAATCCAACTGTTAACATGGTCGTGCTAACAGTAAACCAATGCGAATTAACCGGCTGGGTTTTGTATGATCGTTATGAATCGAATCTATTTTATGATTTGAGCGCATTTGTACAGGCTTGAAATAAAAAGCACTGTTTCCGAAGAAACTGAGTCACATTGGAAATGGTCTGAATTGTATTCCTGTTGCTCGAAAGTCATATGGAACATAAAACCGTAACAATTAACCATATCAAAATTGTTGCCAATCATAGCGTATGAATTATAACGAAATCAAAACAAAATGCGATTGTGTTCTAAATTGGATATGGGAAACACTTCCTGTCTTGAGTAGATTCAAACAAATTCAATTGACAACAGAGCATCTGTTTTAACTCAATCAAACAAATCAAATCCACACCAAAATCAATCAAATCGATGAAAATCCAATGGAAGCTAAACTGGGAAAACGAACTTCCATTTAGTCAAAGCAAAGCTATGTGTAGAATGTATACAATGTAATAGAGCCAATCAATGCTGTAAACAGAACTATTTAAAACCGAATTCAAATAGTTATAAAAAACTGAATTATTTACAAAAAATAATTGATATCGAACATACCTGTGTGATGACGAGGCTGCTCAATTATGCCAACTTAGAATTCACGACAGTTGTGGCTGATTCCACAGTTTTAAACAAGATGGAGCCTGTCATCCTTTGTTTCTTATCAGTGGCTTGTAGCTTAGCCTTTTGACTGGTAAGCAGTGCAACCTGGTCCTCAAAATATTGAATCTTTGACTGGAGAATCATCACATCATTATAATACCTCTCTAACCATGCATTGCATTGATCACAGGGTGACACTATAGGTTTAGGCAGAGCAGGAGAGGGTTTGGATAAATGACTGGGGGCTTCAAAAGGAAATTTAACGCCTGGGTAGTTAGGGTCGTCCTGTAGGCAGGGGGGTAGGTTTGACACAAAGTCATACGAGGGTTCGACACACAAACCTTCCGAATAGGGGTATTCGCTAGCCAAGAAACACTCTACTTCCGAGTCGGATTCCTCACTCAACACAATAGGGTTTGGTTCGACAGGGGGTTTTGGCTTATTTCTTGCCATCCACGAAATTAAACGTGCATTCTTCTTCCCTTTAGAGTTTGCACCGAGATTTGCTTTGTGCTTTTTTCCCATAGGCTTAACAGTCTCAACAGTCTTAGTCACAGTGTGGGGTGAGTCGGTAGGAAGGTCGACGAAGGGTTTACGTAGGAGGACATTGTAAGATACTGGGGGTACAACCTTGACCTCGCTCACCACATGTTTTTCAACCTGTGTGGGGTTCGAATCCTCAAAATCATTCCGAGCAATGAAATTGCTCCAACAATCTCTGTGTAGACTCAAATGACAGACAACAATAAGCTTTACCAGCCCAAAATGAAAAAGGCTACTATCCGCCTAGTTTCTTTTGTACTTCTTCGACATTTTAAATAGGCTTCTATGCAAATAATAGGGCATATTGAGCTGATAACCCATAAAAACCATAAGCAAACGAAGGTGGTGTAAGAACACAAACCCGTACCGACCTTCACAGGTGATAAACTATTTGATTATCATCAATAAATCATGACAATGTTGTTTAAGCATCGTTACTGGAAAACCTTTATCACAGGAGGTAATTTTACACGACTGGAAGAGCAGTGTCCAAGGGACCTCCTCTACTTTGCAATTCTTGGACCATTGTTGTCCAGTGGCAGGCAAACCCGTAGAAAGACTGATAAACTGTTCATCAATTTCCAATTGAATATCGTCGACCTTGGCTCGATAGCCATCAAAGGGCAAAGAAAATTGTCGAGCTACGCAGAGGTTAAAACCCTCGAATTTTTGTATAAATGGAAGCCACCCATTTTCCTCGAGGTCACTATGGGCACTGTCAAACATCAACAGAGTTTGGCTCCCATTGGGTTCAGCTCAGACGACTGGGGCCATGGTGTGAGCACATGGTAAGGGTTTGGGTCGAATTCACCAATGCACAGGAGCAGAGCTATCCGGTCTAACAGCAATGAACGATCAAAGGGGGAAAGCATTAATGTGCGCATGCGAGGGTGGTGGAGTTATTCACCGCTATGCACAATAGTTATGGTAAAGTACAACCGGTGAATTCCACATCTGTTCAAACAATCATAGCATAACTCAAAAACCATATCATTTGGCCAACCAAAGAATCAAATGGTGAGTGTTATGCCAACGCGCCAAATCAACTATAGAGTATAGTTTTAAAACCATCGTCATTCAAGTGAAACCAAACCCAAATGTTAACCATGCACCATTGTATAAACCAAAAGTTTTAAACCATTGTGCCAATCGATACTCATAAAATTTACAAGCGAAGAGCCATAAAAATATTATCATAAGTATCTCATCATATATAAAAACAAAAATAAATCATGACCCCTATGCAATTCAATGACTAGGCAATTCGCAAAAAATATAAATCTATATTCTCAATGCCTCACAAACTTAATAAAATCAAGTTATGAAATCAATATAAGAATGTCCAAATAGGCATAGTTCGAAAATCCTTTCAGCCACATAACGATAAACCAAAGGTAAGTTCCATAGAAAATATCGATAAAAAGATGACAACAATTCCTATAGTGATCGAAATGTGACCTTGAAAGGAGAAGTTTTCACGCTTACAGTCGTGAAAACTTAATGGAAACAAATTTGCAGGTGTCACAAGAAATGAAAATATCGTCTATTTGAAAGATGCGACGACAATTTGAAGTTCGGAAGACATAGGTGTAGGCAGCTTATAGGACAATAGAAAAAATTGAAATGGCTGCCAACAATGGCGACACACTGGTAGAAGCAGTTATCTCTGTCAAAAGAAATAAATTTAGATTAGGACAACAAAGAAAATTTCAACTCAAAAACAACAACCAGAAAATCGTACAAACATCATCATTAATCATTTTTTCCAGCAGTGTTTTAAAAGATGAAAACCAATAAGAATCCTAAGATCAGCAAGTCACGATATTAAAGATAAAATCTTCGATACTGTTGGCATGGCCACTGCTGCCAGCAGGTGTCCATAGCCTTGATAGGGTTTCCATTTAACCCACTCTGACATCTGTATCCTGTCAAGAAGTTCTAGATCAGAATAAAGGACATTAAAGACGTTTCTTATAATTTTTGCAGATTCTCATGTACCCGACATTGCTTCGCTGCCAGCGGGCCTGTTCAGTACCCCGACAAAGTTGTCTTGGCGCCATGCATGCATTTACCCACTGCCAGCAGACCTGTTCAGTATCCTGACGGGTTTACAAGCACTTCCCACAACTCTTATTCATAATTTTATTTTGTTTTTCTTTTGAAGATATATGGCTGAGCGGGGTGACGCTGAAAATTCCGATATTTTAACATATATTTTTTAGACCTCATCATAATTTTTTAGCACTGTCCTTTATTTAGTTCCAGATATGTTTAAAAAACAACTTCCTACGACAGGGAGACATCTTTTTGAGTCTTTCCTTTACAGAAAAGGGACAGCGTAAAAAGATAATAGATGATCATGACAAACTTTGCTCAGAGATTGAAATCAGTAAACTTCTTTCAAACAACAAAAATTTTCCAATGCAGATATCAATTTAACAATACATCACTGATGTTTGTACAAATCTTCAGAAGTTATTTCAGCGAAGAAATTTTTCTTATCGTCTTTGTCTGAATAGCTCAGTGTACAGGTATGTGCATGTTTAGAAACACAAACTGATCAATCAAATCAAAACCAAAATAGAAAGCAAAATGCAAAGCAAACAAAAATGAAATATTTACATAATATACAAGGGTAGTTATCAAGCAAAGTATCTCTTCAGGGCTTGTCCATTCACTGGATAGGTGTCAAGATGCCCTTCAAGATTCTGTAATCGAAAGGAACTAGGACCCAACTTTTCAGCAATTAGAAATGGCCCAAGCCATAAGTTTTGAAACTTGGTGTGCTCACCCTTTCCTTCGTGTGGTTTGTCCCACTTTAAGACGAGATCACCTACTTCAAAATTCCTATCAGATGCAGAATTAGAATCGAACCAACTTTTAATCAATTGTTGATGTTGATCTAATTTACGCTTAGATTGGGCTCTTACCTCTTCTAACTTCATCAAAGTGTTAATTCGGTTTTCTAAAGGGGGAAAATATTCTTCTTGGACTTTTTGTGACAATTGAAGTGAAGGAAGAAGAATGTGAGGTGGAAGAATGGCTTCTCTGCCATAAACGAGAAAAAAGAGGGAGTTCCCTATAGCGGCTTTGGGTGTCACCCTATCATCCTATAGTGTGTTCAGCAGTGCATTGTGCCAGTTCTTGTGATTTTCAGCCACGGTTCTCTTGATAATTTTGATCAAGTTCTTGTTAGTTGATTCTGCTAAGACATTTCCCTGGGGGTAATAACTAGCAGAATACTTCATCTTTATTCCTTTTTCCAAAGTGAACTCGGTCATATCAAGAGAAGAAACGTATGAAGTGTTGTCAAAGACTAGACAATCAGGAATACCAAAATGAGTGATAATATTCGAGTTCATAAAAGCGATTACCTGCCTGGTGTTAACAGTTCTTAGCACAACAGCTTCGGACCATCGAGTAAAGTAGTCTGTGGCTGTCACAATATACTTGTGTTGTTGCGAGGACGGAGGGTTAATAGGACCTATGATATCAAGGCCCCATTGTTGGAAAGGAGAATCCACTGAGATGGGTTGCAAGGGAAAGGATGGTTTTTGTAACCGCCCTGATGCTTTCTGACAGATGATACATTTACGACACAAGGCATGGGCGTCCCGAAAAAGCGTGGGCTAGTAGTAACCGGCTCTTAAAACCTTATGAGCAGTGGTGTCTCCACCGAAGTGACCGCCAGCTTCTCCTGCATGCAACTCAAGAAAGACTATTTCTGCTTTGTCTTTCTCGAGGCAGGGCATCAGTACGCCGTCAAAATTTTGACGAAACAGTATACCGTTAACTAGATGAAAGGAGGCGGAATTTAGTCTCAACACTCTTCTCTTGGCAGGGTCAAGGTGATGGGGTGCTGATCCATGTTCAAGACAGAATCTAATATCATCGTACCAAGGACTTACGAGGCTTTGTGTGCAACAAATCAAACTTTGATCGTGTTGTACTAGGTTTGACGTATCACTATCGTCTTGCTGTCCTATTTCTGAATCAACAACCAATTTACACAACCCTTGGCCTCTCACAATCTGTGCTGGGGTGATTTCTAAGTCATACTCCTGCAAGGAGGTGACCCAGTTGGCTCTCTTCTCTCCTAACTCCTTTTTCACTAACAAGTTCCTTACGACAGGGTAGGGGACAATGACCTTAGTCCTTGACTTCAAAAGATAGGACCGAAAATGCTTAACTTCTTTGAAAACAATGTAGGCTTATTGATCGACCACTAGGTAGTTAAGTTCAGCACCTTTGAAAGCAGAGCTCATAAAGGCGATGGGTACTTCATTGTTCTCGAAATTCTTCTAAGTTAGAACTGCAGCATAGGAACGATCAGAGGCAAAAGTATAGAGTGTAAAATCTTGAGAGAAGTTAGGGCTCATGAGAGACGGGGCGTCTATTATGGCCTTCTTTATAGCATTAAAATCTTGGTTTTCTGTGGGTCCCTAGTGATATTGAGTGTCTTTCTTAATCAGGTTCTGAAGAGGCCTAACCGTTTCAGAGAAGCTGGGGAAAACTCTTCTCACGAAGTTAATCTGGCCTAGGAAAGACTGCATGGATTTCTTGGATGTAGGTGGGGGAAGTTTAGCGATGACTTGAGTCCTCTCGGGGTCAATAATCATCCCATCACTAGACATAATGAATCCTAGTATTTTACCTTGTTCTACTGCAAAGATGGACTTTTTGGGGTTTAAGGAGATGTCGTATTTACGACATCGTAGCAGAACGACTCGTAAGTGAGCTAGATGATCGTCTTTGTTTTTAGAGTAAATGGTCACATCATCTAAGTAAACTACGACGGAGTGATTGATTAAGCCTCAAAAAGAAATGTCCATTGCTCTCTGAAAGGTAGCACCAACATTAATCAATCCAAAAGGCATTTTGCGATAAGCATAAGTGCCCCACAGAGTACGGAAGGTAGTTTTTAGTTGGTCTGGCGGAGACATCAAGACTTGGTTGTATCCAGAGAAACCATCCAGTAAGGATAGCCTCTCGAAACCAGATATTTGTTGAAGGATCTGTTCCATGGGAGGGACAGGATAGTTGTCTTTGTCAGATGCTCTACTGAGATTTCGTAAATCGACACAAAGTCGAATTTCCCCGTTTTTCTTCCGAACTGGGACAAGGCTGGACACCCATTGAGTGTACCTAACAGGAAAAAATATTTTAGCACTTAGGAGTTTATTCAATTCTTTTTGAATGGTCGGTTCTAGTTTAGGATGCATTTTCCTCAATTTCTGTTGGAAGGGTAAAGTTTGGGGCTTCATCGGGATGACATGTTGTATAATATTAGGATCGAACATTTTGAGATCATCGTATGTCCATGCAAAAAAATCCTTGAATTCTTTAAATAATTTAACAAAAGAATCTTTTTCTTGTCTAGAACATCCCAAGCCTAAGTTGATACATTGAGGATTTTCACTAGTCCCTAAATTGACTTTTTCATAAGACAACGAGGAACTATTAGTTTTACAATTGACCGTCTTTTTAAATTTATCTTCAAAATCATAAAACTTTTCTAATCTAACTATGGATTTGGGTATGTAATTTACCATGTCTGACAATGCTTCAGGAGATTTCGGATAAGGTATTACCGTAAAGTCGTGCAAATTTTCGTCATGTGTGCGTTCATCTATCACTGCGCCTTGAAAGGTTTCTTCCATGTGCAGAAAGTTAATGATCTGCTGATCATCGTCAAATACTCTCCAATTTGTGATATTGTCAGGGACAGATGGTCGAAACAATAACTCGACCGAGAATGCGTTTGGGGACAAATGCTCTGCAGGAAGAAGTTTAGAGGCTACATTAGCGAGTAGATCTGCTTCAGCATTATTTAATCTAGGAATGGAATTTATATTGAAAGAAGAAAATTTGTTCATTAAACTCCATACCTCAGACTGGTAACTTTTGAGATGCGGGGAAAGATAATGTATAGAATCTCTTACCTGTCTAACCACTATTTCAGAGTCACCAAATACAACCAGATTTTGAATGTTCATGTCCAATGCTTTTCTGAGACCTTGTAGTAAAGCCTCGTATTCTGTAGTATTGTTAGTACATTCAAATTCTAGTCTGCAAGCCAATAAAGTCTTGTTACCTACCGGATCGATAATGATACAACCTACACCAACTCCTTCTTTAGACTTAGAACCGTCGAAATATAGAGACCAAATTTGGTTTCCATAGGGCACATGGGACTGTTGAATAGAAGCAGTTGGTTGCATATATGCTACGATCTCGGACTGTTGTTCTAGATTGTTGATAGGTGAAACCTCAGCCATGAAATTTCCGAAGAAGGTGTCCATCCCTTGGACTTCGGGTGAATCAGCAGAAGGTGTATACGGTTCGTTAGGGTCGTTCAAATCTGTGACCTTGAATTTAAGGTAATGCTCACGATTCACCCTGATCTTGTTGGGCTTATCGTTCTCTGGAAGCCATAAGTGAGACCAGTCTGTCGCGAAGTAACCATGTAGCTGCTCCGACTAGTCCATGCTCAAAAATAGACCATACACTTCTGTAATATCCACCACAATTATATCAATAACCTGATGAACCTTTGGGTTAGACGATAATTTAATCAATACATTTTTTAGTTCGCCTATAACTTTAACATCAGTTCAATCAAGTTGTATGATTTTTAAAGTAGATGGTTCCACTTCGGCGTTAATCTTTTGGCAGACAGACCAAGGCATCACATTAGATGACACTCCTGAGTCAACCATACAATTATGCACATTTCTGTTGAAATTTTCGAAAGTTAAAAGAAAAGGAGGTACATTCTTGCGAGTACTTAGAGTAGTAGCTTGTGGCTTTTTACTCGCAATTTCTGATGCTACTTTATCTACATTATTTACATTATTTATAGGGGTTACAGGAAGGCTTCCTTTATCTTGAGGATCAAGATTATTTTTAGTGGAAGTCTTCTGCGGAACTTTGCTTTGCACAACCTTGTTACCATTTGAGTTACCATTCTTGTTGTTCTCTGAAATATTTTGCAACATTTTTTGTAACAAAAATGGAAACTTCAACAACTCATAAATAGAAATATTAGCCCTTAATTTTTTAAGATCTTCAACAACATCATAATCTAATTTAGGGCTAACATTACTTTGTTTAGTTTCCGCTGATTTAGATGGATTTGGAGGTGAAGTTGTAGTGTTCTCGGTAGAAGGATTGTTTGCAGTCTTTCTCCTATTGTTATAAGGGTGAACAGTCTCGAAGTTCGCTTGAAAGATACTATCCGAGAAGTGTCCAAAAATGTTTGGAGAAGACTCTTCTTCTTGAACTGTCTCTGGTTCTGCTACCTCCTCAGGAATCTCAGGAGGCATCAAGTTATCTTGGGCTTCTAGAATTGTTTGAAGAGCACATTGCAAACTTTCTAGATTTAAACCTTCGAGAGTTGGGTTAGGTCGATTGGTAGGAAAGGGCTTTCGGAAAGGAGGTTTGTAGGGTCCTTTACCCAAAGAAGCTTCTTCAGTTGACCTTTTTAAGTCTATAACTTGATTAGACAATTTTTGAACAACTTTAGTTAGGTTTTCTAAATCAGATTTTTCAGGTTGTGTTTTACTTTGAGTAGGTCTCGTGAGAATTTCAATCTTCTTTTTGGAAGAAGATCTAGTTTCAGTTTCATTGCTAGAAGATTCCTTAAGACCAAGTACGTCTTTTTCAATCTGGGTAGCCTCTTCGAAGGCTTCTAACAACGTGGCCTTTTTAGATCGTTTAACCCAAATAGCTATACTTTGATGTAACGCTTTAGTGTAATAAGCTATTACAAGACTCTCAGCATGCATAGAATCTGCAGGGATTCGATTTTTAAGTGTTAAGAATCTTTGATTAAAATCTTTGATTTTTTCTTTTGGGTTCATTTTTAAGCTTGAAAGATCCATGAATAAAACTTCCGGAGGTTTACCATCTCCGAATTTTTCCAAAAAGCATGACTCAAGCTTTTCCCAAGACACTATGGTATGGGGCTGTTGTGCAAAGTACCAAGTGGATGCATTACCCTCAAAAGTATAAGGGAACAACCTACAGACAACATCTTCATGTTCAACATTGCGGAGTCTAATGGCTAACATAAATTTTTTGATATGATCTTCAACTATCTGTTTTGAATCAGGGTAAAACTTGGGAAGCCATTTCTCTAGGTGTTTGGGTAAAGGGTGCTGGGCTCTAGGTACAGCTATAGCATCCTGGTCCAACCAGGGTCTAGCAGGGTAGTTCTGATTTTCCATTGGGGTAGTGGGTGTGGAAGGCGGAGAAGGTGAGTTGCCTTCGTCTGACGAGGAATCCCCTCCAGAAGAAGAAGGAGATGAGGGAGGTGGTGAAGGAGGTATCCCAGATCCTCCTGCAGCAGGATTTAAGTTTGGATCTGTAGGATTCACAGTGAGGTTAGTGTCACCTAATTGTTCTCTGATATCAGAGAAGTCTAAAGGTTGACCCCGCGGACGGTTTGGTTGCCTAATACTAGCTAAGGCACTATGTGTTTTAATAAGAGATTGACGAACGATCTCTTGTAAGTCACCACCTGTAGGATTAGGGGTTGCTGGCTCAACTGTGATCTCTGGATCATCGGTTGAAGTAGTTTTTGTTTGAGGGGGAATATTATCGTTTGAACGGCTTCTAGTCACTATAGGTGTGCAATTAGGTGGTGGAGGAGTCTTGCGACCGCCTCGTGCCATTAATTAAGTTCAACCCTCCTTCTAGCGCCATTTGTTGATGGGCGAAATTGACCGTCCGTCAACTGAGAGAGTGGAATCGGTCTGGGGTTGTCTAAATAACCCAAGCCGTTTGGAATGGACCACCCTGACGGGTTTAACGGCTCCATTGGCCGTTCTAAGGTTCTAAGAAAACCAAAGAGAAAACTAATCTAAACTAACTAATCTAACTAAAACAAATAAAAC
>ML797190.1:461699-471758 GCA_009831015.1 Picea engelmannii | reverse complement strand
TTTCAACGAATTACAAGATGGATGACTTCTTTCTTTAGATCTCGACCCTCAACGCTCATGGGCAACAGATCCCGCGATGACTGGTACAATGGATCTATCAAACTTTTATCTTGTTGCCTCTTCAAATCGACTTTTCCTTTCAAATTGATAGTCGGCTCCTTTCACTATTCTACGATCAGACGACGGATCTTCCTTAGCTTTGCGGCTCTTCCTTAATCGATAGATTCTTTAGGTATTATTTTTTTTTTGCATATCAGTCTTCATTGGACACCATACAACACACCTTCAGTGATGAAATCAAATAGTGAAGAGAATTTCTCATTGGTAATTGAAACCTTCATGCCAGCTGCGTCCCATACCGAGCCTTGGATTGTTTTCACCATGCGCAGACAATTTGCTGAGTGATTTGTTGCACATGCTGTGCACAACGATTTTGAACTGATTCAATCAACCGTGTTGACCATTTACAGGGTGCTCTCCTTGATGGATCTTTTCGTCAGCAAATCGTGCAAACGAACTTCAAATTGCATTGAATAATGATGCATTGAAGAGCTGGACCAAATCATGGGCAAGCTGGACAATCAAAAAATCGTGGGAGATCTGAAAAAAAATCATGGGAGAATTGCTGTCCAAAAATGTACATTATCTACAACTTGCAGATTTGAATAAAACCTGTAAAACTCATTTGCAATCTGTCCTACGACAGAGAAAGGTATTTCTTTTTTTTGATTTTATAATTTATAAACAAGAAATAAAACTTGATGAAATTAAACAATCTAATATACTAAACACACATATATATCTAACTAAACTACTAATAATATACTAAACAAACATATGACTAACTGACTTGGAAACGCTCCAAATTTGTCCTGTGTATGATGACTTGCAATAGTTTTCTTTGTAAGTGTGGGGTGATTCGGTAGGAAGGTCGGCCAAGGGTTTAGGTAGGAGGACATTGTAAGGTACTGGGGGTACAACCTTGACCTCGCTCACCACATGTTTGTCAACCTGTGTGGGGTTCGAATCCTCAAAATCATTCCGAGCAATGAAATTGCTCCAACAATCTCCGTGTAGACTCAAATGACAGACAACAATAAGCTTTAACAACCCAAAATGAAAAAGGCTACTATCATCCTAGTTTCTTTTGTACTTCTTCGACATTTTAAACAGGCTTCTATGCAAATAATAGGGCATATTGAGCTGATAACCCATAAAAACCATAAGCAAATGAAGGCAGTGTAAGAACACAAACTCGTACCCACCTTCACAGGTGATAAACTGTTTGATTATCATCAATAAATCATGCCAACGTTGTTTAAGCATCGTTACTGGCAAACCTTTATCACAGGAGGTAATTTTACGCGACTGGAAGAGAAGTGTCCAAGGGACCTCCTCTACTTTGCAATTCTTGGACCATTGTTGTCCAGTGGCAGGCAAACCCGTAGCAAGACTAATAAACTGTTCATCAATTTCCAATTGAATATCGCCGACCTTGGCTTGATAGCCATCAAAGGTCAAAGCAAATTGTCGAGCTACGCAGAGGTTAAAACCCTCGAATTTTTGTATAAATGGAAGCCACCCATTTTCCTCGAGGTCACTATGGGAACTGTCAAACATCAACAGAGTTTGGCTCCCATTGGGTTCAGCTCGGATGACTGGGGCCATGGTGCGAGCACATGGTAAGGGTTTGGGTCGAATTCACCAATGCACAGGAGCAGAGCTATCCAGTCTAACAACAATGAACGATCAAAGGGGGAAAGCATTAATGTGCGCATGCGAGGGTGGTGGAGTTATTCACCGCTATGCACAATAGTTATGGTAAAGTACAACCGACGAATTCCACATCTGTTCAAACAATCATAGCATAGCTCAAAAACCATATTGTTTTCCCGACCAAAGAATCAAACGGTGAGTGTTATGCCAACATGCCAAATCAACTATAGAGTATAGTTTTAAAACCATCGTCATTCAAGTGAAACCAAACCCAAATGTTAACCATGTGCCATTATATAAACCAAAAGTTTTAAACCATTGTGCCAATCGATACTCATAAAATTTACAAGCCAAGAGCCATAAAAATATTATCATAAGGATCTCATCATATATAAAAACAAAAATAAATCATGACCCCTATGCAATTCAATGACTAGGCAATTCGCAAAAAATATAAATCTATATGCTCAATGCCTCACAAACTTAATAAAATCAAGTTATGCAATCAATATAAGAATGTCCAAATAGGCATAGTTTGAAAATCCTTTCATCCACATAACGATAAACCAAAGGTAAGTGCCATAGAAAATATCGATAAAAAGATGACTACAATTCAGATAGTGATCGAAATGTGACCTTGAAAGGAGAAGTTTTCATGCTTACAGTCGTGAAAACTTAATGGAAACAAATTTGCAGGTGTCGCAAGAAATGAAAATATCGTCTATTTGAAAGATACGACAAAAATTGGAAGTTCGGAAGACATAGGTGTAGGCAGCTTATAGGAAAATAGAAAAAATTGAAATGGCTGTCAACACCCTTCTTTTATAGGCTAGAAAGAGCTAGGTATTTGGTTGAATGACCAGCCATGCATGGCCAAAAGGTTTAGTTAACTTGCCCAAAGTTGTGTTTTCCAGAAACAACTTTCCTATTTTCTTTGCTTTTGTAGGTACACGCGAGCTGTATTGGAGCAGCTAGCGCGTACACGCGTGCAGTAATGGAGCAGGGCCCATGGGCCTTTATAAAGGGTTTTTTTTAAGAAGAGTTGTTCAGTAGTTTTTTGGAAAAGAAGGAATATGATATGGCCTGATGCCAAGTAAGTATGTATGGTGAAAATTAGGGTTATAATAGATGCCCCCTAATGTGTGAGGTCAGAAGAGCATTTGATGGCTGAAATACATTATCAATCTTTATCAACATACCAAACCGGTGAGCCTAGGAACCAGAATTCAGGAGGTTCCATTTGCAAAATAAAAATGTCTCACCAAGGTGGCCATACCCATGCTCTGGATGAAATAAATCATGGCTACCAATCAAATACACTGTAGATCTGTGTCATATAACTATATAAAGTGTCTCCGTGAGCAATACACAACGGATCTACATATCAAAATAAAAAAGATATACATGTATAGTATCCATCTCCCTAAAGCTGATAAGGCCTGATGGCTGGAGATGAGGTATTTAGACCTCAAGCAACAACTTCAAAATATTCAAAACTCGGGTAGGAGTGTAATATGAGAGTACGACTTCACTACCCAGAGGCCTTCGATGACTTGTCGGTCATGAACTAGTGAATCTTGATGATCATACTAAAGGCTTCATTGATTTCAAACAAAGACATGATTGGAATTTCAGGATGGCCAGGAATGAAGGAAAGAGACAAACTGTAGAGGGGCCAACTTAGGCTTGGTAAAAAATTCCCTTGGACAATAGAATGCCAAATGATGAGACTCAGGCAACATGGAATTGACATAAGTTCACAAGGTAGGAGGCAATGAAAACTCTCCATATGTTTGGAAGAATAACCAAACGGAGGAGGACACAACTCTTTGTAGTGAGACCAACCTCCTAAGGTCATATTAAATCCCAGAGATTGAAGAAAAAATGGAAGGATGTGCTTTGTCCAAGGGCGACTCATTGTGCTGCCAATAAAAAGAAAATACTTTTCCCTTCCTCTTTTTGGGGTATTTTTGATTTTTTTGTCTTTTTCAATAATTTTGGAAAAAGAATAAAAGAATGCTACATTACAAAGGAGGATCGAGTGTCACAAACATACTAGTTCCAAGCGCATGGAACACATGGATGCTTAGGGAAAATGGACATATGCAGGAAAAGGACACTCGAGAAAAATCCTCCAGGGGCCAAAGGTGTCAAGACATGGAGACAAAGTGCTACAGGGCTTGCGTATAAGACATTATTCAGATGGTTCAGTTGAGAGCAACATGGAGTTGGAATTAGGCCAAAGATGAAGGTATGCAAATGCGGTTAACAAAACACACAATGGTAACGTCCTTCTATGTAACTTTAACGAGCCCAGAGAAGGTAAGCTCGGCGATTTTTCATATTCAGAGAGTCTGAAAAAACGTAAAAGGAGACTCCGATGGGGTACCTTTTTTGAAGGTATTCTAGTCTGTTCGAAAAAGGGGTAAAATAACACTGACAAGACATCTATTCAAAACCATTTTAACGAGTGTGATAAAGACAAGATCACTTGGCAATTTTTTCATTTTTAAGGAGTCTGAAAAAAGCTTAACTATGGACTTTGTCAGGAATGTTCTTCTGGACCATTTTAATGAGTGTGAAAGAATAAGGTCACTCGACGATCTTTTCAATTTTAGGGAGTTTGAAAAGAGCTTAACTATGGACTCCATGGGGGTTCCTTTTTTGTAAATTTAGTCCCTCAGGCCCGAAAAAGGGTTAAAATTATACCTGAGAGTACTCTTCTAGAGATCCCAGGCCTCTAGAGTATACCGTTGTTCGTACAGTTGACCGTCCAGACCGAAAAAGGGGTAAACTACAACCGGACAGATGTGACTTCAAATTCTAGTTTAGCGAGCATGAAAGGCCACAAGATCGCTCAACAATTTTTTCATGTTTAGAGGGTCTGAAAAGGGCTTAAAAGAAGACCCATTATGTTTGTGGGAGTCCCGAGGGTGAGGTCAAGAGTGATAAGGAATCATGCAAATGAGGCTCAAACTCGTAATCAGGGAAAACTAAAAGGGACTCCCGAGCCTATAGTCGTTAGTGAAAACATGGACACCATCATGCAACCATGATCTACCTAGGGAATCCATTTTAAGGTAGGATTTACCACAAAATTATGACACTCCTAAAGAAGCAATGATGGTTCCATGTCACAATTCGGTGGGATCGATCCTATGGAAAGGAGGAAAAGACAACAAGATGTAGGAAGTAAAGGTGGAATCCTAACTTAAATGCAACGAGTTGTAAAATTGACATTTTACCAAAGGACCTTCAAAGCGACCCAAATCTCCAAAACGTTTCCAAATGCCCAAAGTAACACTTCTCATGAAAATCCAAAGACAACTCTTGAACCATGCTAAATGATTTTCAGTTTAGAAAAAATGACAAAAGGGTTCGAAAATTGACAAAAAAGGGCCAAAAACCTCTATAAATAGAAGCTGGAAGCTCATTATCACCATTGTTAATTTAGAAATTGACTAAAGGCCAAAACTTCCCCTTTGTGAAAAGAGTTGATTATGGGAGCTTCGGTGGACGAAACGACCATTTGCTTGGACCAAGTAAGTATAAACTCTCTCCTCTTGTAATTTAAATCTTTCTTTGTGCATTTAGTTTCATTTTTGGGGGGGGCATCGACCCTCAAAAGGTTGTCCCTAGGTCCACGTGGGCTTTCCTATGACAGCCCACGTGTACACTCGGGTAGAGGAAAAACTACATGCGTGTACATGCGACTGTCATCATTACAAGCCATGTGGACCCTTTATTTAATGGAAAAAACTTTAAAAAGCAAGGGTTAACCCTCCTGAACTTGGTTTTTTGCAGGATGTATGTTCACTGGAGGGAAAGAGAGCATGAGGATATTAGTATGTTGGTTGGGGAGGACCCCAATGTTGTTGTTGCCTTAATGAAATGTGGGTTGCTAAAATTCTTCCTATGTCCTTTGATGCGAGCACAACCTAAGCTAATGAATGCCTTGGTTGATTATTGGCATCCCGACGTAGAGGACTTTATGTTGGAGGGGAAGTCACTGGTGCTAATGACCAAGGACATATACTTTTTGACTGGCCTCTCTCGGTGAGGGGAACCAATCAAATTTCATACGTTTCCCTTGGGGCCTCACAACATATTGGAGTTGATTGGACTCTATTGAGAGGTGGGTACAGACAAGACGAGCTCGCAAGTGACGATAAGTAATATCTCAGACTTAGCATTCTAGGCGATAGTGTTTATTAATGGGCGGATTACAGGGTGTGTCGCTTTGCATCAGGCTTCTCGTGCATAGATGAACTATGTAGTTCAGTGCTTAAATGCACATATTTTTTATTGGAGCACCACATTATTGGACTGTATGAAGAGGCAGCTAATATACTACCGGTTGCGAAATCAGAGGAACTTCAGGTTCAGAACGATTCTTTTCTCTTTCTTCTTTGAAAGAGTGCCCATATTTAGCCCTCGAGAGGTGGTACGGGGGCATCAGGCCTCTCTTCCCGCGATATCCATATGGGCAGTGTTGTTGCCACGACACGGGGGAGGAAGGACCAATGAGTCCTTTGATGATGACTTTTTTTCTTGGTTGGCATGACAGATCCCAGTCATAGAGGATCACCCTTATGTTGGGATTGACTTCTCGAGAGACCCTAAGATACCAGTACACACCAGTGAGGAGTGAGGAGAGATGGGTAAGTTTGCATCGTTTGTTTTTTTTTGTTTTTGTTTTGTTAAACATATGTAGTTTTTATGTTGTTTTTTATATATATCATTTTTTTTTATACCAGAGCATTTAACAGATATGTGTCTATTATGTGCAGATGTGGGACCAATGCGACCAGTGGATTATGTGAGGAACAGGTGACATCCTCAGCTAGGGGCCGCACCCTCCGCCGTAGGGGGACCAATAGCAGTAGAAGAGCTTCCATCCGGTGAGGCTGAGAGGGTTTTGGGACGATTAGAGTGAAATTTTACCTCACTCACTCGCATAGTCCCCATGGAAGATATTGAGGATCTATCGCCATCTATGCAGCCTCATGTAGTGGGGGCACCACAAATGTGGGTCCGAATTTTTCAGCGTTTGGTAAATGTCGTTGATTATTACAACAGGGCCCACAGGCCCCATCCTTAGTTAGGCTGGACTTTTCATGTGTTGAGGGCACTACTTGTATATATTTTTTGAGGGCATAAGACACATGACTCGTTACTAGTTGTAATTTTTGAGGCGCATGCGCCCACCTATGTACTTTGATGATTTTGATATTATATATGGATTTTTATGTCTTTCTATGTCTTGTGGATTATTTTTGCCTTTAAAAATGTATTTACATGTTTATGTGTATGACTTTTTTATATGTGTGTGAGATGCCAATCTAAGATTTGATTAGCTAGAGTATCTGTGACTTGGTTTAATCTCCTAGGAACATGAAAATATGTAATATAATCAAAGCTTCGTTCTAAGAGATGTACCCTAAGGAATCATCGGTGTAAATTAGGATCATGAACACGGTAGACTCTATTTAACTGAGACACAACCAACTGAGTGTCTAAATAAACCCGGAGATGAGAGATACCAAATGACAAGGCATCACGAAGAAACTCAATAATCGTGTTGTATTCGGTAACATTGTTTGTGGTGTCGCCTAAACATATACCTCCTGAAGATAATAACTGGCCCTAAGGTGTAAAAATTACCCAAGATGCGGAGACAAGCCTCCAAGTGTGCTGGCTAGCATCGTCTGCATATGCAACGAACACCTTTGATTCACTTGACATCTTCCACAGTGACAAAAGATAACATAAAAAATGACACGTCCATAAAACCAAAAGAAACCAGAAAGTAGTAGTACAAAGACTATACATATGTTACAAAAAGTTACACAAGGTGACCTACCTATGAGTAATACTTCTTGAGGTAGAGCCCATTTCTAGGCTCCACCAAAGCATTTCTCTCAAAGTCTACCAGACGACAAGTGCCCTTTTTTAGAATCTCTTTTACGATGAAAGGTTCGAACCACATGGGTTTGAATTTGCCTGCCCCCAGGGAGTCCTTATCCTGACAAGGTTCATAGACCAGGACAAGGTTGCCTTTAGAGAAAATTTGAGGATGAATGGATCGATCATACTGACACTTGACTTTTTGTTTGTGAGCCTCGTTGGCCATGGCCGCTTCACGACACTGCTCATTGAGCCGCTCAAGGTATAATAACCGCTCTTCAAGTGGAGAAGTGTCTTGAAGTAACTGTACTGCCAACTTTAGGGACAGGATCTGACATTCTATAGGAAAGACTGCTTCCATCCCGTAAATGAGTTGAAAAGGTGAGAAACCGGTTGCAGTCTTAACATATGTTCGGTAAGCCCATAATGACAAGTATAACATCAAATGCCAATTTGACTTGGACGAATTGATCATTCGTTGTAGGATGGTCTTAAGAGATTTATTTACAACTTCCACCTGACCATTTTCTTGGGGGGTAGTAGGGTGACAAATGTTCTTTCCGCAACCCAAGCTTCGATGTTAAGCCAGTCATCATTTGGTTATGAAAGTGACTGCCATGGTCAGTGACAATCTCTCTTGGGATACCGAACCTTGTGATTATCTGGTTGAACAAAAAGAGAGTTGCAGTCTCTCCATCATCTTTAAATGTTGGCATAGCTTCGACCCACTTTGTGAATTAGTCTACGGCCACAATGATATAATGATGCCCCCTTGCTGAAGGAAGGTTGCATGTAGTGTAATCAATCCCCCACTTGGTGAAGGGACCAACTGTTATGACAGGAAACATGGGAGATGGATGTGCCCTCATCTTCTGAGACAAGATCTGACACGGGTGGCACTTCTTGACTGATTTGATACAATCTTTGATTAGTGTCGGCCAGAAGTAACCGGCTCATAAAATATTTTGGGTTGTTTCCAACACAGACAAATGACCGCCACATGCTCCAATATGGAAATCGTTAAGCATGATTTCTTCTTCTTCATGAGTGAGGCATCGACGAAGAATGAAGTCTACACCTCGACGATAGAGAGTGTCCTTGAGGATGAGATAATTCTTGGCCTGATGATGTATACGACGACGTTCATCATGAGAAGAAGAGGTGGGGTACTTCAAAGTCTAGATATAGACAAGAATATCTCCATACCAGTGGTCTAAATATGCTATCAGAAACATATCTCCTTGAATAGGAGATTCTTCAGGCACAACATTACCTAACTCGACCGGAAGTTCCGAAATAAGTTCTGCGAAGACCAGTGACTTTTTGGATTTTTCCAAAATGAAATCTAAGTCAAATTCTTGGAGGAAGACTATCCATCTACTGATCTTTCCACCGATTATCCGTCGTGTCAACACGTATTGAAACAGATTCACAATGGCAATGACGGTGGTCTTGTGAAACAGAACATAATGACGAAACCATTGGAAAGCATGGACTGCTGCCAATGAAAGTTTTTTGATATGAGAATAATTGATTTTCATCCCGACAAGGCCTCGACTCAGGTAATAGATCACATATTCAGAGAGAAAATCATCTTCTTGAGATAATACCATGCCGATGGTTTACTCTGCTGCAGCCAAGTATAATAATAAATCTTTGTTATAATTGGGTGGCCGAAGAAGAGGGGAAGTTGTGAGGGCATGTTTCAACGCTTTGAAGGAGCATTGAGAGGCATTGTCCCAATGAAAAGGAACGTCTTTCTTTAGCAAGCGCATAAATGCCTTTGTTATCTCAGCATAGTTGGTGATGAAACACCTCAAAAATTTCACCTTTCCTTGTTGACTCTAAAGTTGAAGGATTGTGTGTGGGGGAGGCAAATGAATTATTGCCTCAACCTTGAGAGGATAGACCATGATCCCTATTGTTGACACTATGAAACCTAACAAACATCTTGATGTTATGCAAAAGATGCATTTGTATGGATTCAAGCGAATCTGGAAGTAGTGACATCACTCAAAGATAAATCAGAGGTGTGCGGGATGATCCGTTCTCTTGTGAGATCGTGATGCTAAATCATATAAATAGGCTTTGAATATATGCTTGAAATCATGGAAAGCAAAAGACATGGCCCGTTGGAAGGTAGCTCCATCATTTTTGAGACCAAAAGGCATCTTACAATAGGAAAATGTACCCCATGGATAAATGAATGTAGTTTAGTTTTGGTCTTCGAGTTTGATTTGTATCTAATTATATCCTGAAAAACCATCCATGAAAGAAAATCCTTGCAACCTGCACTGTTATAACCCTAAAATGCACCATACAGGTTTACCTGGCATCAGGCCAACTCATGCCTCTTCCTAGCCAAAGCCATGCTGAGTAATTCCTCAAAAATCACTTGAAAACAAGCAACCCGCGCCCTAACTTCTTACTGGGCGC
>ML797190.1:424003-445671 GCA_009831015.1 Picea engelmannii | reverse complement strand
TTGAATGCTCACAAAGCAAAAGGAAAAATATCAACAAGTAAATATCGCGAAAACTTCTAGCCTACGTGCAGATCACAAAGAATCACTCTAAAAATAACACTCAAGCAGATTAAAAAGGATTCTCACACTTATCTAAAAGCCCTATGAAAGGAAAAATTTGAGGAAACTTCTTAATGAAAAAGGAAGCTATTGTTGTGATCAAACCTAAGCTACTGACTGCTATGACAGAGACCAAAACACCTGAGAGGGATAAACTCTTGACAAAGAAAAGGATGACTGCCTCTCTTTAAACAAAAATTTTCTCAATAGGCATGCTACTAACAGTTCAATAGCCAACATGTGCACGTGAGATGTGTAAAGTCAGGGCGCGTGTACATGCATGCAGACCTTATGCAGGCCACGTGTACTTATGAAACTCTCAAAAATGAAAAGACAAACAATCAGGAACTGGAAGAGACTATTGGTATTGAGGACCAGAATCTCTTGAGGACTCATAGACTCACTTTGACAGAAAAAATAAAACAATTCAAAGAAAATTTCATAGAAAAAACCAATCTGAGGTGGAACCTAAGCTATAAACTGCAAACAGCAAAGACTAGAATGAGTTCCAGAAAACCCCTAAGAAGGATTACTTCTGACAGGGGAGAGGATGACTGCCTCTCTAAAATAAATTTTCTAAAATCATACATGCGACTGACACTTCCTCAGCTAGTGTGTACACGCGGGCTGTGTGAAGGTCATAGGAGCCGAAGGGATAGCGCCTAAGAAGAATAAAGCTGAGGTCATAGTTCTCAGTCGCATGGAGAGAAAACAAAGTTCCTCCAGGCCAGTCAAGGAAGATAGAGTTTAACACTCTACCTTAGACTTTGGTTGCGAGGACTAGTTCTATGGGAATAAAGGTGCTCATAGCTAGAACATTGCATGTAATTTCTTTGAGGAAGTGCATGTTTGCTTGAAGGGAAGACAATGAACCCTCCATTGAGGAAGGAGGACCTTCCAAAAATTTTGAGTACATTATATGGATGTCAAAGGAATTCTTAAAGGAATTCATGTGAAACCTGGAGTTTCATGAATGATGATATTAGGGCTGTGATCGATTCAGAGAAGAAAATATGGTTCTGCTAAAATAATAAATATGTACACAGAGTCCATATGATAGTAAGTTGGTTGAATTCAAACACACCTTCGAAAGAGTGCCTAACCTGAAAAGTGATAACCTGAAACCGATGCAAGGGTGCATTGGGTATGAATGTGGCCACGAATGTTGGCACATTCATCAAAGCCAATTGGTATCTGAATTTCATTTTGAAAAGTTGATATAATGAATTGATGCATGTGTAAGGAATGGAATTTCCTTTTTCTTGTATCATCAAATAGATAAAAGTGTTTTGACTGTTAGCATGCACAATTTAATAATTGTTTGTGATGACATTATAAAGGTGCAATGAAAATATATGTGCACGGGAAACTAACAATTTGTTTGGTTGATTGAAGTTGAAAGTGAGGGAAGAAAAGGGGTCTTGGATATGGCAGTGTTGTAAGCCCATAAGGAATACCAATTGCCTGCTGAGCCAAACTGCTATGGGAAGGAAAGTCCCATATGATGGGAGTGGGAAATCCCTTTACGGACTAGCACTTAGGGTTTTATCATGCATGTAGAAAAGACCTAAAGATTCCTACTTTTTACCGTCATCCCGAACCTAATCCCCATTATTCTTAAGCAAATACGTAGTCAAAAAGATTATTTGAACATACCTTATTTCAGGCATTTGATATCGATACCTCTTCACGCTTGGTCGCTCTTTGACTGCAACTCTCCTTCCAAGGCAGACCTGCATTCACAAAATACAAACAAATAATTCCACATGCATTTGATCTACAGATTAATGGGTTAGTGATTTAATCAACATGTACGAAATAAACAATGAAAACATCATATGGTGGGACGGGAAAAGTACTTCTTTATTATTAACTTCACTAAAGCAACTTACAATGATGAAGTCGACCACTGCTCCACGAACGTGGTCCTGGGATCCTCTTCAACTGTCCTCCAACTCCTTTGCTCTATACTTCTCTTTTCACAAGGATGGCTAAAGATTGGGACAAGGGGAATGCTCAATTGGGTATAGTCTCTTTACTATGATTTTTCTTTTTTCAAATGGGACCCTTACCCGTTCTTTTATAGGCTAGAAGGAGCTACGTATTTGGTCGAAAGACCAGCCATGCATGGCCGAAAGATTTAGTTAACTTGCCCAAAGATGTGTTTTCCGTCAAAAAATTTCCTTTTTTCCATGATTTTGTAGGTACACGCGGGCTGTATTGGAGCAACTAGTGTGTACATGCGTGCAGTAATGGAGTAGGGCATGTGGGCCTTTATAAAGGGTTTTTTTTAAGAAGAGTTGTTCATTAGTGTTTTGGAAAAGAAAGAATCTGAGATGGCCTATTGCAAGGTAAGTATGTCTGGTGCAAATTAGGGTTATAACACCATAATTATGAATTTGGTCCCTATGCAGTACAAATATGAAAACAAAATGTGGAATTTGGAAATCTATGGGTGACATATTTAGAAGAAAATTTTGAATTTAAAATTTATGATGATGTCTCATGAATTTATGTATGCCTATGATATGGGTGAGAAGAAAAGATCTGTCCAAAAAGAACAGATGAAGGCTATCAAGATGTAAAAGAATGAAAAATGGCTACTATTGAGCCATGAGAACCCCGTGGTAAGCCATGATTGCCTATAATATGTTGTGTTGAAGTAACACAAGCTGGAGGGATGCCTTGGCAGAGAAAGTCCGAGGGATTCCTCAACTATAAGGATCGATAAATTCTCTGGAATTATTCATGAGCAAGAAAACATTGGCAAGGCAAGATGGATCACCCAAGGAACTGCATAACAGAGAAGGGGATGCCTGAGCCTAGGCCTAGAGGGTGAGTGACCACAAGGAAGAGGATACCTTTATAGTTCTTGTAAAAAAATGATTGGGATCATGCACATGATGGATAGTTCTTTCTGTGCAAGAAAACCTTGACAAGGCAAGATGGATCACCCGAAGAACTATATAACAGAGAAGGGGATACCTGAGCCTGGGCCTGAAGGGTGAGTGACCACAAGGAAGAGGAGACTCTGATAGTTATTGTAAACTATTGGGATCATGCACATAATGGGTATGTCAAGGGAAAACAGTGAGCCTGGATAACAAGACAACCATGTGTATACAAATCCACAAACTGTGAAGATAATTATTGTGCTAGATTATGAAATTTTCCTAGAACTTTTTATGCAATAGTAAAATTTTTTCACATGCGAATATGATTAATGTGCTTGTTGTCCAAGAATTATTGAAAGTAGGTGACGAATATTAAGGGTCTTAAAAAGGACCTGACCGAGAAAGAAGGTCAATACTTCTAAAGTGGTTGAATGAGAAAGGCATGGCATGTGTTACTGAGAAAGACACCGAGGACGGTGTTCCTTTTAAGTGGGGGGATTGTAACACCCATGTTTCCCCCAACGATTAATTAATCATTAATTGTTGTGGCATGGGAACAGTGTAAATGTATTATTGTTTGAGTTACCAATAACTGACTGTGGGAGTGAAGCCTTGAAAGTACTGGCCATGATATCACTAGAGGAAAGAATGTGAAAACTATAAGAGAGGGTTCATTATATCAAATAACCCCAAATTTCCCTTTGATGAGGATAATAAATCTCCTTTGGATCCCAAGGAGACAAATCATTTAATGAAGAAAGGACCAGTGGTTGAATTATCAACCACCCCCATGAATGGAAGCATGGTCTAGTTGCAGAATGTCAGCCTGAAGTACCACTGGTTCTAGCAGACCAGGATGACTTGAGTTTCCTTCTGATAGAAGGAACATGATAGGAGGGATGTGTGTGAAAGGAATGCAAGGGAATGTAAAGAGGAGAGTGGAGAATGTGAGAAAAATTCCAGTAGAGAAAGAGCAGAGGGCCACGAGCTTGATGCAGAGAAAGCATCTGATAAACCTCGTTCAGGCCATGTTAGAGAGAGATATCTCTGAGAGTATGCATAGAACGGGACCTGAGCAGAAGGCCACAAGCTTGATGCTAGGGAATCATATGGTAAACCTCGTAGAAGAGGTGAAAGATAAAGGATTGATGAGAATTAGCATAAATTCCCTGGTGATATCATGGCTTGGCATGGGGGTCGCCAGAGCGCTAAGAATGAATGCCTCTGAGCCTATGGTTGGGTGGAAGGATGAACACCCATAGTCAGTTAGTTGGATACCTCCTGTAATATATAAGTAATCACATATATTGTGTATTTAGATAACTGTGAATTAAATTTGGATATCCTATGAATGTTGCAGAGATGGATATGTTTTCCTAATGATTTATACCATATCCCTTCAATTCTGCCTAATTGTGTATTTAAGGAAATAATAAATTCTTTGGCTTGTACATGTAAATGCCTGAGACCTGTGGTGGCTCAGGTTAAAATAAATGAACTATGTATTCAATGACTTTGGGTATGGCCTCATGTGTGCATGTTGACACTCCAAGTTGTTCTGAAGGAAGGGATCGGTCAAATCTCAGGAGAGGTAGTGCATGTGTGCACAGAACCTCTGTGAGGCATGTAGGGATCACAAAACCCTTTAGTTATAGAGTTGATAGATGACCACAAGAGGTGCGTGGATGATTTATGTAACTGTTAAGTTCAGGAGAACTAGTGCAAATTACCCAGGTACTTAAGGAGTTGGCAAAGATCAGGTAAGATAGCGAGATTTAAGTCCTGAAAGGAGAGATACTTTTGTTTATAAGACGAATGGATGAGAATAGTTAGGGAGAGGCCAAAGTTATTCACGGTCATTGGATATGGAGAAAGAATGTGGGTGTTAACCCTTAGAACCCTTCAGACTTCGTGGGTCCGACGAATCAAGCATATTCGTTGCACAGGAGGTGAAACCTCCCGAAGTCCCGAAGTTAATCTGGGCCATAGATCTGAGGATGCCTGGGAACTATCCCGACTGTTGGATATACAATATAGTTAGTCCGACGTTGACAAATTTGGGAGGACAGAGTTTTGGTAGCACCAAATCCCCTGAAGTCCCGAAGTCCCAAAGTTGATATGGACCATGGATTTAAGGATCCTTCAGGATCCCTCATGACCGTTTGACCGTGGGGACGTGAGTATCAACTTCAAGATCCTGTGGGATCACATGTGTTGAGTGATGGGGTTTCTAGGTGTCCCTCTCGGAGTGGCACACACTCGGATCCAAAGGATCCTTGAACAAAAGTTACAAGCTGAAGAGTCGAAGAATATCTGAGTTGTCCAAGCCAAAGCGATAGGTGTTGTCAGATCCTGCACTTTGGGTGAAATCACTTTGGGAGAAATGGGATGTGTTGAACAAGAACTCCGAAGGCCGAAGAGTCGATGTTCATCTGAGTCATCTATCAACTGAGGACAGGTGTAAGCATATCTTCCATTTTGGGATATAGCCACTTCAGAGGAAAGTGGGTTCATGTGAGTTGAGAACTCCCTAAGTAAATAGTGACCATTGATTTGAGAGAGACATGCATCAAAAAATCGTCAACTTCAGGTGAAATCACTCCTGGAGAAAGCGAGTTGGGAGAGGTTGAAACTCCTGAATCCTGAAGAGCCAAAGTAATTTATAGTTGTTGATCCGCGGGAGACACGTGTCAGTAGCTCGCATACTTCATAAGTGGGGAGAAAGAAACGCAGACTAGAGGGATGCCCAAAGTGGATCCCCACCATTGAATGAGAGGGATGCTTGGTGTATGATCCTTAACTTCGAAAGAAAACACTTTGGGAGAAAAGGTGGTGTGAGCATTCAGGACTCCCGAATGTCGAAGTCCCAACGTGGATCCAAGCCGTTGATTTAGATGTATGTGTGGCACTTGATCTGTAACTCCGGGTACATAGTACTTCGAAGGAAAAAGGTGTAGGAATTTTTTAAACTCCCGAAGTAAATCAAAGCCGTCAAAATCCCTGAGGACACGTGATGTCGTATCATGAACTTCAGAGGTTTTACACTCCATAGGATTCATGTGATGGACGTCTTGGTGCATGTTGTCTTGGCGTCTAGTCATATCCCATGATCATATGCAAGTATAGGGGGATGAAAGAACCCGAAGAAATCGGGAGAGAATATATGCCATCTCTGAGCTCATTTTAGAGCATGGAGATTGAAGCCGGAAAGATTTGGAAGAGAAGAATGGAATAGAGACCCAAAATGAGGGTATTGATTCTCCTAAGAAGAGAGAAAATTTGAGTCCCCACCGTGGGTGTTTTACAAGTTCTAAACGACTGGATTTGAAAAAATGGATCGTCTACACCAGACTCTGTATGAGGTCTAGTTGGTATTTCAACATACTCGTCAACAACAATTTATTCCGATGAATTTATCCGGAGCAAATGTGGATCTTGTGCAACACTCAATAATGGATTTACGAGAAGTATTGAATCCTCTAATGGAGTTGAACTTCCAATATCAGAGGCTACATCATTATTGACTTCTCCTTCAGGAGAACCCTATGGTGAGTTAGGAAGAAAATGAACGTAATCTTCTATTTCTTCCGGAGGTATCCCTTGCAACCTATGTGAACGATGAGGGACGATGTTGGCTGCACCAAATAAAGAACGAAACAAATCTATGGCCAACTAGAGAAAAAAACAGAACTCACTGATAAAATATAGAAATCAAGAACGCAAACAAACCTTCTTATTTCGAAGTCACTAGTTGGTGATGAAATCCAATGTCGTGAAATCAAAACAAGAAGGGGATAGGATAAATTGGGTGGAAAAGGTACATTGACAACTTTCTTAATGGACTTACACCTTGGTGCAAGCTCCCACACATAATCGTGGGTATACCCTCCAAGGAGCCTGAGTGAGTTTGGCCAACGTCGATTCCAGGTACAGTGAAGACTTTCCCCTCCATAGTCACCTTGTGTAAATACCCTAAAGATATAGGTCACTAAGTTTACCAATTACAACAATGATGCCTGGGAAAAACAATCGACAGTTTGATCCACATGCAAAGGTAGGGTATCTAAGCCCGAAATCAAATTGATGAGGTCCCAACAAGATTTTTTTCTCAAGTGACTCCCAATAATATGCGCAATATCTACACTAAGACCAACAAAGTAGGGTGAGTAACTTTGCCATTCCTAGTGCGACCTTATGACTAACCCTTGTGTTAGAAGGGCTTCCTAGGACAAAATGTAGCAAGTGGATTTGAACTCTCCCTACCACAAGATACTAATGTGTGTTTTAATTCTTTGGAGAGTGTGCCTTACAACCTATTCCAAATTTCTATCCTAGCTAAATTTGGTGTAGATAATTTCTAGAAATTAAAAGTTTCTAATAAATTTTTAAAATTGCATTGTATTTTAAAGGTTGTTGCTTACTCAAAAGGGAAACAAAAATGAAACTGATGATGTATGTGACCTTGAACCAATAAAATGCAAGAAGAGATGATATGCAATCTTTTAATTCGATGAAATCTAATTACAGTACGGAGAATGTGTCTCTTTTTGAAATACAAAGGCTACATAACAAAATTTCTCAATTTTTGAATGAAAAAGATTCCAAATAATCAAAAACTACAAAATTTTCCAATTTCTCTTTTAACAAATATTTTGAATGCAATAATTTTCTTGTAAAAGACTACTAAAAAGAAGAATGACTTCAATTCTTTCTTTATCAAATCATATCAGAGATGTAATGAAGAAAATAAAACGTAATCCATGAAAAGCACATTTTCAACACTATTCCCAAATCAAACCCATAATGTAGACACAAATGAAAAGATAAGAACAACTTTTGTCAAATACAAAAATTCTCACTGAACATTCAAACCCAGAGATTCAAAATGGATCACCCACAGACTTAGAGAATGAAATTAACCAAAAGAAGGTAGGCTAAAATCAAATAAGAGGAAAAAACCAAAAATAAATTCGTTTCCCTAGTATGGTTGCCAATTTTGTTATCGGACTAATCAGTAAGTGAAAACATAAACATATATCCCTAACTTCCACAGGAAAGTAGAACAAAAGAAAACATAATACATACTTCACATTAAAATTCATTGTCATACAAACTAGTTTAGTGAGGTACAAGTGACATACCTTTTAAACGACGCTTCATCCTCGCTAGTGTCATCCTTGTAGCTCCTTCCTTGAGTTTGCAAAATGGTAATCATGTCCAAGAATCACAAACCAACAAAGAGGGAAGACAAATATATATATATTCTAATGACGTCTATGCATAATATCAAGGAATTATACAATAGCAGACGCGATGCTTCTATAGGGAATAAATGTATTGTTGTATTTAATTAAATGGAAAGTGGATAATACAACCTATGCCTTGATGTTGTGAGGTCCCCTTTCAATGGTTCTTTGATTCAACACACAAACCTTTTCTCCAATTCCTTGAATGAAGAAGATCCACAATTTTACTTAAAGAACTAAAGCAAAGCTCTCAAGCATAATATGTAGCAAAACTCTCCATGCAAATCTTAGCCTATTCAACCTTAGCCTTTTCCATGAGAGATCCATCTTTATATAGTGTGAAAGAGATATGGGTGAGGATATTAGGATGATCCCACTAAATTAGAGAATCAAGTAAGATCCAAACTGATCGGAGGCCACCTCACCTTCTAGAAGATTCCCTTCTAGAACATTCATGAATTTTGACTTTTCCTTGGATTTAAGCATCGTCGAACCCTATGAACAAGCAACATGCGATGACATCGCAGTCCAGTTTTAGGGAAGAGTGTGAATATCAGACATCGTTGCACCCCATGCATATAGAAGGGTGTGATGAACTTCCTTGTTATGGTTTTTGGAAGAGGAAAGCAAACCACGTTTCTCACAGAGAAAGTCTCTTTCAATATTTTCAGGGAACATGAACACATGTTGTCAATTGATCACTAAGGTGACCAAAATAATGTGTAATACCAACCTAAGAGTAATAATTCTTAAGGTAGAGTCCATTTTTAGGCTCCGCCAAGGAATTTCCTTAAACATCAACCAGATGGTAAGCGCCCTTCTTCAAGACCTCTTTCACAATGAACGGTTCTAACCACATGGGTTTGAACTTGCCTGCCCCCAGGGTATCTCTAATCGTAGACCAAAACAATATCTCCTTCAAAAAAATTTTGAGGATGAATGGACCAATCGTATTGACACTTGAATCATTTCTTATGAACCTCATTGGCCGAGGTTGCATCATGATGATGATCATCAAGCTTCTCGAGATATAGTAGGCGTTCCTCAAGTGGTGAAGTGTCTGACAGTAATTACACTGCCAAAATTAGAGAAGGGATCTGACACTCAATAGGTTAGACTGCTTCCAACCCATATATGAGTTGAAAAGGTGAGAAACTAGTGGAAGTCTTCACATATGTTCAGTAGGCCCACAACGCTGAGTATAACATCAAATGCCAATTTGACTTGGCAGAATTGATCATCTGTCGTAGAGTAGTCTTGAGGGACTTATTCATAGCTTCAACCTGACCATTCACTTGTGGGTAATAAGGTGAAAAATTTTCTTTCCACAACCCAATATTTGATGTTAACTTGGTCATTATCTTGTTTTGGAAGTGACTGCCATGGTCAGTGACAATATCCTTCAAGATGTCTAACCTTGCTACGATTTGGTTAAAAATTAAAAGAGTCAGTGTTTCATCGTCATTGTTAAATGTTGCATAGCTTTGACCTACTTCGTGAATTAGTCTACCGCTACGATGATGTAACGATGCCCCCAGGTTGAGGCCGGGTGACATGTAGTGAAATCAATCCCCCACATGGTGAAAGGACCAATAACAATGACAGGAAACATGGGAGAAGGATGTGCCCACATCGTCCGAGAGAATATCTAACATGGGTGGCACTTCTTGACCACCTAAATGCAATCCTTGATTATTGTAGGCCATAAGTAACCGACATGTAGAATATTTTAGGTTGTTTCCAACCTAGACAAATGACCACCACATGCTCCAGTGTGGAATTCATTCAGAACGAGCTTTGATTCTTCGTGTGTAAGTCACCCGCGAAGAATGCAATCTACACCTCAATGATACAAAATGTCATCAAGTATGAGATAGTTTCATTCCTGATGTCAAATTTGTCAACGCTCATCATGAGAAGTAGAAACATGGCACTTCAAAGTCTAGAGATAGACCAGTATATCTCCATACCAGGGGTCCAAAGATGTGATTAGAAAACTATCTCCTTTGACATGAAATTATTCAGTGTGATATCACTAGAATCGACCGAAAGTTCCAAAATAAGTGTGGAAAAGACCAACGAATTTTTGGATTTCGTGGAAACAAAATACAAGTAAAATTCCTAGAAGATTACAATCCATCCACTGATTTTTCCACCAATGACCCATCGTGTCAACACATATTAGAAGGGGTTCACAACAACAATGATAATGGTGTTGTGAAGAAAAATGTAATGATGGAACCACTGGACAACATGCATTGCTACCAAAGAAATCTTCTCAATGTGAGAATAATTGAGTTATGGCCTAACCAGGCCTCAACTAAGGTAATAAATAACATGGTCTTCAAGAAAATCATCCTCTTGAACCAATACCATGCCATTGGTTGACTCTGCAACAACCAAATACAACAATAAATATATGTTATAATTAGGGGGCTGAAGCAGAGGGGTAGATGTAAGGGTTCATTTCAATGCTTCAAAAGAGCATTGAGTGGCTTTGTCCCAACAGAATGAGACTCCCTTTTTAAAGAGACGCATAAACCCTTTAGTGATCTCGGCATAATTCGTGACAAAACGTTGAAGAAATTTCTCTTTCCCCTACAAGCTATGAAGCTAGGGTATTGTGCACGGGGGAGGAAACTGAACGATCGCCTCAACCTTAAGAGGATCGACCATGATCTTTCTGATTAAAATACTACCTTCCATGTATCTTTCATAGATTTTACTCTTAGCTTCACTTCTTTCCATATGAAGGCATCATTATTTCTATCCCACCATTGGTGAGTATTATATCTGTCAATCTGTGGAAGAATTATCCCTATAGGTTCCCTTTTAGTGTAGTTCCCAACAAAGGAACCATTTTGTTGGTGTGGAATTGATCAGATAAGGGTCCTTCTCAAGTTACCAACAAAAGGTACTGTGTAGTCTAGAGTGTTGGCATTTTCATCTCCTCCGAAGAGAAGAAGTCTCACCCGAAGAGAAACTAAGACATAAGGATAGGGAAGGGAAAAGAAAATACTTGGGTGGGTTCCCAGAACCTTCAAGATTCACCATGATATTGCACAGGATAGTCTAACTGCAGAACAAATCTGAGCTCATACACCCAAGAACTAAAGATACTTAAGTTGCGAAATGAATTCATATACATAGATTTCATATGGAGCTTATCAAGCATAAAGGATTATTTTAAAGATACAATTCATAAACATAAACACATAATGACACATTATAATTCAAAATTTTAGGTCCTTCTTCATATATTAAGATCAAAACTTCTCATAGATACTAGTACTCTATTATAGACTTCTGGCTCCGAACTCCTGTCGCAGAGCTCTATCTACCCAAAACTTTATATAGATTACAATTACAAAACATTTTCTCAACTAAACCCAACAATATTTGGCTAACAACAAAACAACCCAACCTATCAACAATTTCCAACAACAAGAACCCTTTTACAATTGTATACATCTCATATATATAAATTGAGTAGGATCTTTTGGCTTTGGGTTCACATGCTTTCTTGTTCTATTGTAACTACTTTTGCCTTGCTGGTGTTGCGCTGTCCCTTTTCACAACCAATTTCTATTCCTTTACTAGATCCACTTTCCATATCTTTATGTATCTTGTGCAACTCATGTTTAACCCAAAATGGGACTGTAGTCCTTCTTGCGCAACTTCAAATCCAAAAACAAAGGGCCCAACATACCCCATCAATTAAAAGGGTACTTAGGGGGTTGGGTGTTTTATAGAGATACACATATATATTGCAAGGAACATAATCATATAATAAAACTCAAATTATATTAATGAATGTTTGCAATACAAAAGACTATTAAATGAAAAGCACCCAAGCTAGTTAGAATTGTGGTAGTTTATCTCTGAAGAGAGATGTGTTGACTAAAATCATTTGCAAGAAACTGATTACAATGAGGATCCAAAGGAATTTTTAATGTAAATCATAAATGATAAAACCCTAAAACTCTAACCCTAAACAGAGAGAACCTCCCCATTGAGATGAAATTGGGTGGGGAAGGTTCCTATTACGCCAGTTTTATCTCTATCCTTTAGCCTATGACCTAAACTACAAACTGTGTGATAACAGGCCCCAATGGGGTTAGTTGATACGTCAACTTCCTGAGGGTGCAACTTTTCCATACAATCTTAATTTGGGGCACTCAGTACCCCATCGAAAATGTATAGTTGAGGAGAAAACACTTTTATTGGACCAATATATCCTATTAGGGATCCATTGGGTATTTCAAAGTAAAAACAAATGTCGTTTAGGGCCTCAAAATGACCCCGGAATTTTGGGCCCTGAAAAACTATAGAAAATATTTCAAGATGGAAACTATAATTTGAGTCAATAGAACATGTGAGTGGACATTGATTTCCACCTAGATAAATATTGCTCCCTTAGTAATAAATTTTATCCAATGCATCAAGTTCCTTCATCATATGGGGAAACTTCAGCTAAATCTGACTCCTCGTGTGCCACTTTCCCCGATGAACAAAATTCCCTCCTTTGATGACCTGATAGATTTGGATGTTTTGTTGGAGAGTCTACTTCATATTTGTGTTCATGATATGTGTTGGCATGGAACTAGACACAATAGTTATCAAAGGTTACCAACAAAGGTATTGATGTAGTCTAGTTGTTCTCACATATTCAACCTTCCACAAGGGAAGGAGGTCTCACCTGAAGCACAACCGAGACTTTGTGTGATAAAGTGAATCAAAGAGGAAGCATCATTAGATATATCACATTACAACATAGTTCCATAATTATATTGTAAAGTGACCATAGAATCATAATCCTTATATCGATAAAGGAAATGAACAACCTATGTTGCACAACATTAAAGTAAACACATAAATGACATAAGTTTCTAAAACAAGAATGAAATTAGTAAATACGTAACACATGACATATTAGGCAAAAATAATACCAATCATTCGTCCATAATGAAATTTTTTTTTAATGCCCAAATACTCCTTTCTATATTATTATATCTCAGACTGGTGAACATAGGGAAGGTCTTGCATATACCAACTTACACAAAAAACCATAATTAGTTGTTCACTTGGAAAATAGATCCTAGTGACATAATATAATATAAACTAATGCAAAATCGGAATATTAGAAAAACAATGCAACAAAATACATGTCCATTCTAAAATCCCAACCATTACATTTTCCCCAATTTATATCATTTTCTTGATTATGCTCCTCTGGTTTCTTGATTCTACTATTATGGTTTCTTTATTATACTATTATTCTTTCTTGATTCTGCATCCTTCTAGCATGCGTTCGAATATTTTATATCTTTCCTCTTTGTCTTTTGTTGCGCTTGAAGCTTCTATTATTTTCCTCTTCTTCCTCTAGCTGACACATCACTCTTTTTTCTTCCCGACGCACTGTCAGTTAGATTTCTACAACTTGTATCTTATGATAATTTGCTATGGGGTTACACAAAACCTTTGTGTATTTGAAAAATTGGTTCTTCAAAACAGAGGGCCAACAGGCCCTGACCATAATCCTTGACTTGTCTTGAGTCAACCTTTCGCCTCTTTTCTCTACTCTCCCTCAAACGAAGGACCCAACTCTAGTACAATATGTTGTTCTTGTTGTCAAGAATTTTCATATTTCTCGATTTTGTCCTTCCATTTCCTTGCCAAAATCGATGCACTCACAAAATATTCTTGTGCGGAATTAACATCATGTACCTCAAGCTCTGTGGGTTCGGTAACCATCAATGTCTTCCACTCCAGTTCCACAACATAATCTAGTTGTTGGATGTTGATATAAGTATCATGGACTATACGTATACACTCCTTGATTTGTTTCATATCCTCCCATTTCTTTTCATACAAAATATGTCTTATTCTTATGGAATTCCCTACCATGTCTACTTTCTTACATCCTTGTTGTATGTTTGTGTCTATAGTTGTCTTTTCTTCCCAAAGAAAAATGCGTGTGGAGAAGCCAATGGATGTGAAGCTCAAATTCCTTCCAAGCAACTTGAACTGGATGATGAATTCCATAACCTACCATAGACTTGTACTATGTCATGGGTTGGTTTGGGTTTAGGATAAATGGAAGGAAATTCAACATCCTCTTATCATCCACCATCTTATTAGCGCAGAGTACAAATAACTGACATCTTGAATCTCATGTCTTTAGTTGTAGCTATTGGCTAGTGACTTAATACAATTGCACCTTAGGGATGATTCTCGAATGTCCCTTTTTCCTTGGGATTGGGATAAGGGTGTCCCAGAGGGAAATTTCTTCCTTGACGTGATGGTGAAAACCTTCCCCTAATATCGATATCAAATATGGTTGGTTGGCTTCTCCCTTATGGATATCTAGATCAGGTGGGTCATTGTTTGTGACCTTCGTCATTGACATAGCCTGTAGTGTTTTTCGCTAACTCTTGTAGGATGGGATTTCTCTATTATTCTCAAGTACTTGTGTTGGATAGGTAGTCTTGGATGCAATTTTGGGAAAAAAAACCTAAGGATAAGGAAAGTGCGTAGAAGAAAGTATGTAGAAGAAAGGGCACAAAAGGAAAGGTAGTGCGTAGGACGAAGATAACGTACAAATAGAAGGATAAAGAAAGAAAGCAAGAGAAGGAAGAACAAAGGAATACAATGTACCTTTCTAGACATGAAAGAACAACAAAAAATTTGTATAAAGAACGAAAAGTAGAAGAAATAAAACAACCAATTAACTGAAGTTGGCCATGCCATGCATTGTAATGGGGTATTTTGGGATAGATAAGAACAGGGATTTAAGCCCTAGATTTTGGGTATAAATATGTAACAGGTGGGGTGAAAAAGGACTTAGAGATATATGGAGAGTGAGAGAGCTAGTGGGCTAGAGAGAGTTTGTAGAATATGTAGAGGTTGGGATTATGCAAGAATCATGAATGTAATTAATTGATAAGATGAATAAATCCAGAGTTAAGAGATAATATTTCACCTTTTGTTATTTATAGGTTTATGTGTGTTTATGAATAATGTTGTTATATTTCATAGAGTAGAATTAGTTTATGGATTGATTATGGTGACATACTCATGAATGATTTCGATAATATCTATAATAATCATGCACATACATAAGCTAGAAGAAGGAACAATGACGTGGATATATGCCTCCCTTTCTCTTACTCTTGTAGAAGCCTGGTTCTTGTAGTTCCCATAGATACCTCGGGTGAGACTTCATCTACACAAGTAGGTGATGTTGAAAGGGTTTGTGTCTTGTGGGTTTATTGGTCATAGTTAACCAGAACTTGGGGTCTTACAACCCATGTGCAGACCAGAGGAGCCCAACAAATGGGTCTGCTGCTAGGATTGGGACATTGTCACTAAGGGGATGTTTTGGAGGCTAACTAAGAAGGAAACCATAGACTGGTTGGAAAAAAAATAAAGGGAATTTGTGCGACATGAGAACATGAACCTCAGATGAGTGACAAGAAATGGATGCAAAAGTGTGTGTTCACGGATCTACGTGAAATTTTCTTTGGATAATTTCCAAAAATTATGACCGAGTGGCTAGAAATATTGGTAGAGAAGACAAGAAGGTTTAGTGCTACAATGCCAAAGAATTGGACTCCTAAATTTATAAGACAATTGAATTTGGTAAGTAACCCAACTACTCAAGAAATTTATTTTTTGGTTATATAGTGTACTAGGGGGTTATGCTACATAATTTGTAGTCGATTTCATTCAGTCATACAACGTTGCAGAAAGAAATATTTTCAAATTTCCACCCGGAAGGCTCTTTAAATCTTTGATCACATGGATATATATGTTGTTATGTGAAAAAAAAATGATGATTATGAATTCCTACAGCTAAAAGGGCTTTTCACACATAGGGGGAGTCCGAGGATGAATGGGGAATCGTCTGAGAGAGAGAAGAAATGAACAAGGAAGGGAGGGATTGAATATGAAAAAAGGAAACATACTAGAGGAAGAGTAAAATATTTTAGAGTTTCACAGAGTACGAAGGTACAAGAGGAAAAATACTGGGGTTGGGAGAGAAGAGAACCTTACGCACAAGTCTCAATCGTGGAGATACCAAATGTAGGAGGAAAAGAAGAAGAGTCTCAGTCTAGTCCATTAATAGAGGATCCAATAATCCCTACTTAGAAAGGATCTTATGTTGAATCCAAGATCCCATGTGCATCACCATATTCAAAGATAACAATTGATGATTTGTCAAAATCCATCATAGTTAGTCAAGGATTATAGAGTAGTAGTAGTCAGAATAGTGGGAGTAGTGCATAGAGACAAAGTCAGAATATGAGTCCACTAGAATCACACACAAGCCAACATGGTGGGAGTAGATAATACTCTTAGACTTCCTGAATTCAAGGGAGTGCGAGAAATAGTTTAGGCCTCTATAAACATATAGGATGATGCTGAAAAAATTGCACAGTTAGCATCGACATTTAGAGTTTGTGCCCTGGTATGGTATATGAAGTTAGAAAGAATTACGCCTAGAGGAGAGGCTAGGACTTTAGCATAAATAAAGAAAACAATATCAAAGGAGTTAAAAAATCTAAAGTTAGAATCACAGTACATCACCGAGCTAAAAGAGATTAAATAGGAACAAACAGAGTCCGTATGGGATTTTGATCAACACTTTAAGGATATAATGGGGAGATTGAATTTCCAAATTCCAGATAAAAAACATCAAGAATGGTTTATTATTGGAATTCTGCCACACATTTGGAGGGCCCTAATTCAACAAAAGGTTACGTCGCATCCCAAGGCGCTATAAATTACAATGAAACTAGAGGCATCTCCGGCAGGAGACACGAGAGGAATGGCACAGGTTCAGACGTAGTTGGCTACATTAAAAATTTAGTTGGCCGAGCTTACCAAAGGAAGGGAGAAATGAGAACAAGTGTGGTGTACCAAATGTAGGAAGGAGGGCCATCACAAGGATGAATTCCCATCATTCACATGATATTTAGTAGCTAGAATGTCAAATTCACTACCAGGAGGGGGATACTATGAGATATATAAGAAATGGGGACATCACCCCATGGAGTTTCCATTACTACAAAAGTATCAAAGTCCCCCCAAGAATTTGTTTTGAAAATTTTTAAAGTTGGCAGAGAATGAAGAGAAGGATTTTCATGCATTCTATCTACTAAGGGAGCATAGATCAGATATGTATAGAATCCAAGAAGAGAATACCAACATAGAAGGAGGTGGTGCATGGTATAAACATCAGAGAGGGTTCAATCAAGGGAATAAAAGGAAATTTAGTAGAGGTTGGGGAAGATGAAATTTTGGTAGAGGAGGATGCAAACTCATTATCTATTATAATTGTAATCAACCGGGACATTTGGCCCATGATTGCTAGAATATGTGTATAGCATGCACATACAACAAAGCACTGGATCACACGATAGAAGAATGTCCTCAACTAGTTGAAAAATGGTAGGCCAAAGGAAACCCAAATCAAACTATGAATCAAAATGTTCAGATGATCTCAGTTGAAAGACACAACGAAGGACCAAAAATCATAGTCATTACACGTGGAGGAGCTAGGACAGGCGTTGATATGGAAACTTGAGGACACCAAACGAAGTAGTGGGTAAGGAATTCAGTAGGGGCTATACCAACATTCGATCCACAACACGAAAAATAGACATATCATATCACAAGAAAGGAAATACTTGGAACACATGGGGGAGCATCAACATCATCGTTGCCTCATATAGAAGACCCAACTGTGCCAGAAAAATCAAGTGTGCAAGTAAGGACACTAACATAATTCTTAAAGAGTTGTGTAGAACTAATGAAGGATAGAATTGTGATAAGTATGATATATAACATGATTGATCATTGCACAAAAGGAAGGGACACTCCTATCACACAAATAATGGTAAATCAGGTACTACGTAGGAAGATAACCAATGAAGAATTCAGGTTCAACGTGAAGATTGGAGAATACAATGTGGATAATGTTATTTTAGACTTAGGATTTGATGTAAATATGCTACCTAAGAAGACATGGGAGAACCTGAGAAAGTATGTTCCTGTGTTCAATTAAGACTCGCGAATCAACATGAGATAGTCCCGATTGGGCGACTAACAGGAGTACCCATGAACATAGATGGGGTACAGAGCATGGAATACTTTGAAGTTATTGAGATAGTAGATGATATTCAACCATATCAAACATTGATGGGGATGGAATGGGAGTTCAATAACTAGGTGATTATTAACTTGAAAAAGAGGGAAATTATATTTGAGGTCATGGATTTAAAAGTTACTGCACCTTTGGACCCATGAGAAGTAAACTGATACATAGATATAGAAAGATGGAAGGACATTGACAACTTGTATAATCTAACTACGCAAATGGAAGAATACATTGAATTGATAATGGATGGCACACTGAGTTGGAGAAGTATCAGTTCATGCGCATCAGATTCTGAATCTGGTCTGGAAAATTGGCAGCAGAGGATGCATGAAGTATCAACCAGATGATGTGTGTAGATAACCCAATCCTTGTGTTGGATAGAAATAGAGCTATGTGATCTACCTAAGTACGATGGACTGGCTAAGATTGGAATATCTATAAAATAATTTGAGTTATAGGTGCTTGAACAACAGAGGATGTTGGTGTTGGATGTCATGTTAAAGTCAACTCTAGCAAGGTGGTGGGCTATGCATAGAAAGGAAATGAAATACTAGGCACAGTGCAATAGACTTATGGAGATACGCTTTGGGCTCAAGAAAGAAGAATTTGTGTATAAATACATAGGACAGAGTCACCCGACAGGCCACTTAGAAATCTATAAGGCCTTATGGTGTGTAGTACTAGAAATAGAATGGATGCACAAATTCATACACACGTTGGACACAATCCAGAAGAATTGGTATTTAGAATTGGAGATGCAGGGAGACAACAAGATGGAAAGAATTGGTCCAGAGATTCAAAATCATGTTCACATTCAAACATGAATCTCCCTCCATACATACAACACTATAGGCCATTCGTACAAATATATTCTCAGAGGTAGAGACAATGGAAGTAATATATTTATGCAATTCACATGAAGGAAAGATGATAGTTAATAATCTATTAGAATGCTATAATGTCACAAAGGAAGAATATGGTGATGAGGATCCCATGAATGTCCAAATACATGAGACAGAAGGAACACATGTAGTATACAGTCCATAGTTTGCATCCATTGTGTACACACAACCCATCAAGATGAAAAAGGTCAATATTAGGAAAATGGAGAATCCTAAGTTTACTTATATAGGATATTAATAGAATGATGAAACATTTGAGAAGGTTGCAAAATTATTGCAGGAATATCAAGATTTATTTCCAACCAAATTATGAGAGATGAAGGGGATAGAAGGAGACTTAAGTGAGATGAATATGCCACTAAAACCAAGAGCTAAGACAATATGACAATGTTAAGCCCTAAATAGTGGCTCATTACCACTTAATTAGGGCATATTATATTAGTAATGTTATTTTATTTATGTTGGTTTTATTCCATTAGTTGTAATTATACCTCCTAGTCTCCTATATATACCAAGGAGACATTTTCATTTTGAATCATCTTGTAATTGTACATTTTTGTGGGAATAAGGAGGTTGCCCCCTTGAAGAGGCTTATTATCTAAGTTTCTCTCTTTTTCAAGGAGTTGAGTACTTATTCTGAGGTTTTTTTATGCTATATTGATACTTGGTTCTTAACATATGGTATCAGAGCTCAAGGTCTTGGGGTTTCGCTGCTACATCTGAGACACCTTGGAATTTTTTCTATAACTTTTTCTCTAAAAAGTGTCAGATGGAACGACTTGGAGAATATTTATTAGATGACTCAAGGTACGTTGGGTTAAAATTTCATCTCCGGAAGCATTATACTTTCGGAGATACATCCTGTGCAAGATAGGGTTCTAGAATCATCCTGAACTGAGTCATTGTAGAATTTTCTCTATAAAAACGTTTCTGTAATGTTGCATACCCTGAAATCCAGAGGCTATTCATAGAAATTAGTAAGGTATCTGTGGTGAATATTTAATCTTTTGGGTCATCTTAAATTTGTAGATACACCCTGTGGAAGATAGGGTATCTGACTAGTCCTATTGATTAGTCTCAAGAAGGTGCTCTAGGTAAAACAATCATAACTTCTTTCTAGAGTATCCAAATTGAGTGAGACTAGTTTCATTGGATAATGGATAGTCTGTAGTATTTCTGGTATGATTTTCATAATTTTATATCATTTATTTTGTGCGGGGCATGCTAGACAAGTGAGGTCTTCTGGAAAGGCCAAAAATCAGCAAGTTGTGGGGAAGTTACCGTAAATTCCACTTGGCACATCCAATTTTGATCAGACCTATGGCATTGCAGAGAAGAAATATCAGAGAACTACAAAAAATAAATTTTCATACCCATAAGGGCTGAAACTTTGGATATACAATAAAAGAAAGATTGTCTAGCCGAACCACCTTAAAATCAAGGTTCAAAAGTGATACTTGGCCAACATACCACCCAAAAAGGGAACTTCTACACCAAATAAGTCTCCAGAAAATCCTAATTGGACTCTTTATGAAGTTGAAGAAATGCGTAGGGACATAAATGATTTACAAAACAAGAGAATAACAAAATATGAACTAGAAGAGATGGAAGCTAAGTTGGAGGCAATAAATTCTAAGATGGATGGTTTCAAAGAGGAGATCATGGAAGGATTGAAAAATTTCATAATAGAGAGGACACCTGAAAGTGAAAATGTATCCCATGAAATTCATAATGAGGACACAAGGAAGGTGAATCAAGAATGGAGAAACTCTAACTTTGGGTTCAAGACCAACCACGTTCCTAAGATCGATACGCGGAAGTTTGATGGCAAGGACCCTATCACATGGATACTTCAGATGGAGCAATTCTTTGATCTACATAATGTTCCACATACACAAAAGGTACGAATTGATTCTTTATATTTAGAACCCAATCAATTTGTATGGTATAGATGGCTTTGTTCTCGTAAATCACTCGTCACTTGGAAAATTTTCACAGAAGAAATAATAGCACACTATAAGGATACAAGGAGCAATACCTTCTTTAGCCAATTGATAAATCTCAAGCAAGAGGGTTCAGGTACAGAGCACATTGAGAACTTACAAAGATTGAATATAAAGGTAACATATATTCCAGATGAGCACTTTATTGATGTATTCATAGGAACTTTAAGAGATAACATTCAACATGAGGTTCGCCTTTGGGAACCCAAATCATGGGAGAATGCATTTAGGGTGGCAAGAAATGTTGAAAGTAAAAATATGGCTATGGCTACTAGAAGTACCAATCCTAACATCTATAGAGAGAATAATGCTCCTTCTTCTAAAACACCTCAACCTACAAGGTTGACACCTCAACAATTGGA
>ML797190.1:329242-420890 GCA_009831015.1 Picea engelmannii | reverse complement strand
TGGGTGTTTTTAAGACTACAACCATACAAACAGATGTCCCTCAAGAAAGCCAAGAAGGATAATAAATTATCACCAAAGTACTATGGCCCTTATAAGGTGTTGCAAAAGATTGGTACTATGGCATACAAATTGGAGTTTCCTTCATCTTCACGAGTACACCCAGTTTTCCATGTTTCATGCTTAAAGAAGGTTATAGGTGACAAGATCCCAGTTCAAACTATATTGCCAGAACTTGACGAGGAAGGAAAAATCATATTTGATCCTGAAGCCATCACTGACACAAGAATTCACCAGCTGAGGAATAGATCCATTTCAGAGTAGCTCATTAAATGGAGGAAACTATCAGCTGAAGATTCCACTTGGGAAGATGAGTCTTTTATATAGAAGAATCCAGAGTTAATCAAGTGTTGCGGAAAACACTTGTCTCAAGGGGAGGGACATGTTAAGCCCTAAATAGTGGCTCATTACCCCTTAATTAGGGAATATTATATTAGTAATGTTATTTTATTTATGTCATCTTTAGTCCATTAGTTGTAATTATACCTCCTAGTCTCCTATATATACCAAGGAGACATTTTCATTTTGAATCATCTTGTAATTCTACATTTATGTGGGCATAAGGAGGTTTCCCCCTTGAATAGGCTTATTATCTGAGTTTATCTCTTTTTCAAGGCATTCAGTACTTATTCTGAGGTTTTTCTATGTTATATTGATATTTGGTTCTTAACATACAAAGACCATACAGGTTTAACCTTAGGTACAAGGAGAAGGTCAACGTTGAAATAGATAGGATTCTAGATGCAAGTATCATTGAACCAGTTGAAGAATCTAAATGGATTAGTCAAATGGTGGTGCAGGACAAGAAAACATGAGGAATTAGGATCTACGTGGATATAAGGAAGTTGAATGATGCATGCTTACATGACCCATTCCCAACACCATTCACGGATGAAGTATTGGAGAACGTAGGAGGTCAAGCAACCTATTCGTTTACAGATGGATTCTCTGGGTACCATAAGATAATAATTGTGCAGGAAGATAGACAAAAAATCACTTTTGCGATGGAGTGGGGAAGTTATCATTACATGGTGATTCCATTCGGATTGAAGAATTCCCCTACAATGTTTTCTCGAGTAGTAGTGGCAACATTCAAGGAGTTCATCCATAAGTTTTTGGAGGTTTAGTTGGATGACTAGACAATGTTAAATCTACTGCAGGATCATATTGAATTTCTTTGGATCATGTTATATTGATGTAGGTAGAGTTAGATCTCTATGAACTTGAAGAAGTGTATATTTTGCACACTATTTGTAATTCTACTAGGACATGTAGTATTAAAACAAGGACTATTGGTTGACCTGGCCAAAATCAAAGTAATTCTAGAATTGAAGTCTCCGACATTAGTCAGAAAGTTAAGGGAAAATTTGGGGCATACAGGTTATTACATGAATTTTATCACATGATATGTGCAAATTACCGCACCCATGGAAAAGTAACTGAAGAAGGAATCCAAATTTCAATGGAATGAGGACTGCTAGAAAGAGTTGGACACTTTGAAGCAGAAACTGGTGAGCATGCCCATTTTGATATTTCTAGAATGGAACAAAGAGTTCCATGTACATGTAGATGCATCATGCATAATGTTGGTTTTAGTGTTGTCACAACTAGACAAGGGGGACATCGATAATCCAATTGCGTTTTCAAGTAGGAAACTATCTACATATGAAAAGAATTATACCACTATAGAGCAGGAAGGATTGGAAATGGTCTATGCACTACAAAACTTTAGGCACTAGTTATTGGTCTCCCACTTCAAGATGTATAAATACCATTCTACCCTAAAGTTCTTAGTCAATAAACAGGTATTAGGAGAAAGAATATGTATATGGTTGCTATTATTTCAGGAATATGACTTTGAGGTCACAGTAAAACAAGAAAAGTTGAATGCAGGACTTGATCAACTCTCGCGCATATTGACATGAGAAGATGAAAGAAAATTAGATGATAATTTCCCCGATGCATAGTTATTTGCAGTCGGGATGGTGGATGATTACTTTTCAGACATTGTGGAATTTCTAAGTACAGTCATGGCCCCATTCGAGATGACATTTTTGTAGAAGAAACAATTGGTGGTGAAAGAAAAAAATTACCAATTGATTGCAGAGAACTTGTATAAGTTAGGAGAAGATGGAATATTGAGAAGTTGTGTACTAGAACATGAAAGGTCTATGATAATGTAGGAAGTGAATAATGGAATTGTTGGAGGGAATTACAGAGGAAAAGAAACGACACAATTTTTTTATGCACAGGGCTGTGGTGGCCAACACTGCACAAAGATGTGAAGGAGTATTTTGAGTGTTTGACTACAAAGGTATTCCAAATAAGTATGAAAACCTTCAGTAACCACTCACACAGCAAGATGAAATATCAACACAACGATGTTTTGACATGGTAAAACCCCTACGGGGAAACATCCACAGCCCTAGCCAATGCGACCTCTTGGATCAGTTTGTTAATGCAAAATAAAACAATTACAAAGAGATTTTATGAGAGAGTTTCTCACAATCGATCATTGAAAAATGACCCTCCATTATATTTAAATAGATATCATGGACCAATCGGGTGTTAAGCCACAAATCAATTTAGCTGTTAAGATCAAGGAGAATATGAACCGTCAGATCACTCTATGTCGGGAACATATCGTGACCATTGGATTTCCTATATACAAATGCATACTAATGCATACTAAAGAAACGCACTTTTACCTAATGACACATTAGACCAAGTAGATCTTAACTAAATCCTAAGTGTCTAAATATCCTAACACCCCCCCTTAAGAAAAACTTGGGATAAGATTAAAGGATTTACAATAGTGACACAATAGGAGAAGGAAGGTGGAATTAGAGCCTATCCCCCATTAATGACAAATTCATGAAATCCTAACATATATCAAAGTTTGGAAAACTTCACTTCTGTAAGAGACCTTGTGAGCCAAGTGTTTATAATTTGGGAGGATTATGTGTTTATTAGGCTAAGGTGCCTAGATGTTGAAGGCTAGGGAGCTTGATTTTGTATATGTAAATACTCACATCATTAATATAATTACATCATTGTGTGTAGACCAACCATGAAGAAAGTGTTATGGCGGAATAAGATACACTAGGTTAGGTAAGGGTGGGGGGGGATATGAGACTAGGGAAAAAGGGATAAGCTTAAGAGATCAAACCTAAGAGAATAATATATATTTATTTTCTAAAGGTTGCGATGAGGATGTTAATTTATCCTAAGTTTTTCTTGGAAAGGGAATGAATCCCAAGAGTAGGGAATCATATTCTAGGAGAGCCATGTGTCAATCAAGGCACATGCAAAGAAAAGTGGGGAAAACAATTGTTTTGGGGGGGTTGGTCAGTTAGTTTTTCCATCTTTCCATTCATGCACCCAGAGACTGAGAACGAAGATAAAATTTCCCTTCATCATCGAACCTATACATGAATGATCGAGAGGGAAAGTCTATGAAGAATTGAGTTAAACTGTACATCATGAGAAGCACAGTGTGCATGTACATTTCATGAGCCCATGCCGAACCTTAGTGGTACGTTTTTTCTTCCAACACAACCATTTTGACCGAATATAGCCAATGGCCAACCTCTCCTTCTTAAATGTTTTATGTTCTACCCTCACTGAGATCGTGGCTGGCCATGGCATGAGATGAATCAAAGAGACGAGTTTTCAGGCCCATGGGATTGAAAAATAAGTTTTTCAGGCCTATGAGCAACTCTCTCTAGGTGAGAGAGGTCGTTGGGGAAGTGATTTCCCAGAGGGAGCCTTGGGACAGTTGTAGTTCTGTGAGACTTCCTATCTACTATATTTTTGAAGCTCTCGAAGGGGAGTGGGGTAGTCAAAGGAATATCGAGTAGAGAAGGGGAAAAATCCATGGGGTGGGACATGCATGTGGGGAATGAGGGGCTATAAGTTGTGGACGTGAGTGGACTCCTGGGGACAAAATCCTTCCTGGATACTTTGTAACCTCATCCTATCCTAGGATTCACTTTACCCTGGGTGGAGTTTAGTCCCAGCTCAGGGGTGACCCATTGTTTATAGCTTGGAGAAGTGTGTTCTAAGGCTGGGAGGTTTGTGGAAGGTCTACATGCAGTTAATGGCCTTCATTAAAATATAAGTAACATTTCTATGTTAATTTTATGTTGTGTATCCTGTACATGTCTTGATAATTATAATATTGCATGTGTAAGCTGTTTGTAGAAAATGGTTGTGATTTCCGCATTAATTTGTGTATTAGTAGAATGGATATTATATGTTTAATTTTATATGTATGATGTTCCGCAAAGATCTCTGTGTTCCATAGCCCAACAGGTCTATGCCTGGGTATGGACAATTTTGACTATCATAAACAAAGTGAGAAGTTTTTTTTCAAGTGACATTGTCGAACAAATGGTTGGGGGTGTTGTATGGGCTTTGGAACACTGGTGTGATGTGGACCACTGTATGCATGCCATGTGCCAATGTTCTTCATGCCTTGGTATGTATATTGTGCCGATGAGAACCAGACATGTGCCAACCATTGATTGGGCCATGTGTCACCTGTCAGTTTGGCCACATGTACACTCCTTGTTTTCGATGAGTAGCACCCCCTCTGGTGTGTGAGTATTGATAAGACTCCAGAATTTTGGATATTCAACATTCAAAGGAAACAAATTATGAAGATGGTGAATCTTCCGAAGCCCAAAGATATGAAGTTTCGTAGCTCCGAAGAGGTAGTCATTCAGAACTTCTCCACTTAATCTTTTGGAGGAAATTAGGTGAGGTAAAAGGAAATCCTTTGAAGCCCAAAGTTCCAGAGCGTCGGAGGCCCGAAGCATAGGATAATTTCCTTGCATCCAACACTTGGTCACATCCCATGGTCACATGCGTTTGGGGGATGAAGAAAAAGCGCTAGTGCCCGAAAATTGTTTTTGAAAACGGAGAAGGGATTAGAGAAGGAGCCCATGGGGTTTTTGATTTGTAAAAACCTACACCTAACGAAGTAAAGAAGGCCAGTGTACCATACGAGAGGATATAGCATTTGTCTGAGAATAAAATTTAGCTCCATAAGAAGATCACCTGTGCAAAGATCAGCTTCACAAGAAGGAAAATTTTCGGATATCCATTATGGTTAAGGTAGCTCATGAAGCCATGCTGGAAGAAGATACAGGAGCCATTGATATAAGGAAGGAATAGATCATGACCGTCGATGGATGAATTCATTAGAAATCCACAACAACCATCATATCTGGAAGTTCTAGAGGGGAACCATTAGATCAACACAAGTAAGATCCATGGTGGAGAGAAGTCGTGAAGATCGGGGGAATAACTAACATCTGTGTGGGTTTAACCTCCACAATCCTCCTAGACCGTCGATCTATAGATTCAACAAGATCAATGTTTGGCATGGATTCCACTACAAATGAGCAGTTTCTATTACAGAACTTGTGAAAGGAGATAAACATCATGCTATTTGGGATTCCACAATAATCCTTGATTGTAGATCTCCATGTTGGTTCAAGAACGACCGTCGATCCTTGATAGGACGTTAGAACCTAGATAACTGAATGAGGTCATATACTCGATCACCTGGGTCTAAGTTATAGGTCATTTGGGTATCCGAGGAGAACTAAGTTCAATGCCTCTATATTAAAACTATGGTTGTGTAGATATTATATCATGTTAGTGATCGAATATGAGAGATAAGATGACCCTTGGCACCCCAATTTTTGGATTTACAATGCAGTTACATCAGAATAATGCATAAAAGGGTTTTAGGATGGGATGTCTTGTGTCAATAATGCTTTTCTCAGGATTTATATTTGAGCATCAAAGTAGGCGTTAGAAAGGTCTTGAACAGTTGAATATAACTATTCACCCAGAAATTGGATATGAACCGTCAAATTCTCAGGAAATTACTAAAAATAAGTCTGATATATATTATTGAAGCAGAATGGGTCAAGTTTTCATGAAATTATTGAGAACAATTATCCTGACAAAGTTATGCTCACTGCACATTTTTGCAGAATTAACCACTGTCAGAATGGAATAGCATTATCACAAAGTGCAGAGACATGGATGATGCATAAGAGGCTTATACTCAAGAAGATGAGATCAGAGGAATGGATGTCCATTTGGGTATGGAATGAAAAAACTCCAATGGATATGGATAAGGAAACGATGATAATATGAATATGGAAGAAACCATTAGAAATTTGTAGAAAGATGTCCAGAGTCATGTTGGGCCCTTCGTTTTTGGATTTGAAGTTGTGCAAGAAGGACTACATTCTTAGTTTTAGTTTAACACAAATTGTGTAAGCTACAGAAGAAGATGGACAGTGGAGAAAGTAAAAGAAACAAAAATCAGTTGTGGAAAGGGACAACACAACACCAACGAGCCAAAATAAGTTACAACAGAACAAGAAAGCATGTGAGCCCAAAGATAGAAGATTCCCCTCAGCCTATATATTAGATGAATACTATTGTAAAAGGGTTGGGTTGGCTAGTTTTGATTGGTTGGATGTGATAGTTATTGTTCTTGTTGGGTTTAGTTGAGAAAAGGTTTTGTAAATGTAATATGTATATAGTTTCGGGTAGATAGATCTCTGCGACATGAGTCCGGAGTCAGAAGTCTGTAAAATATTACTAATTTGTATCTCTAAGATTGTATCTGATACGTTTTGATGATAGTAGATGAAGAAGGACCCAAAATTTTGAAATATAATGTGTCATTCTGTGTTTATACTTACGAATTGTATTTTTACAATACTTCTTTATTCTTGATGTGAACCATATGATATCTTTGTATATGAATGATTTTCGCAACTTAAGTATCTTTAGTTCTAGTATGCATGAGTTCACATATGTTTTGTAGTTAGTCTATCTTGCGCAATATTATGGTGAATCTTGAAGGCTCTGGGAACCCACCTAAGTATTCTCCTTTCCCTTCCCTATCCTTCTGTCTTGGTTACACTTCAGGTGAGACTTCTTCTATTCGGCGGAGATGAAAATTCCAATGCTCTAGACTACATGGTACATTTTGTTGGTAACCTGAGAAGGATCTTGGTTTGATCAATTCCAAAATGGTTTCATTGTTGGGACCTGCGTTAAAAGGGCACCTGTAGGGAGAATTCTTCTTTGGATTCACAAATCTAATATTCACTATTGGTGGAAGATAAATTGTGATGCCTTCATATGGAAAGAAGTAGAGATGAGAGGAAAATATATGAAATATATGTGGAAGGTAGTATTTTATTTAGAAAAATCGAGAGACCGGTACGATATATTCTAGGTTAATTTCCCTGAAGAAATTTTCCACTGGATATATAGGCTCCAAGAAGCTCCAGAATTCCAAGAATGAGTCAAGAAGACCTATGATTTGGATACTGAAAGGATCACAACACTTCATCGGTTGGATCTTCCGGTAACACGAGCTATCGATTTCTAGGTCAATACCACACTAGAAGGATACATTATCGAGTTTGCAACTGAGAATCACCAATCCTTTTCATGGGAAGAAACAAATTTCAAGAAAGACAGAAGGGGATGATTGTTGAGAGAAATCCCCCTTTGGATTAAGGGTTTTTTGATGGAAGAGGGGAAACTGACTATGTGCCCGACTGAGATGGCAGTGTAAACACCCTTACTTGGGGTGGGGTGATTTTGGGGTGGATTTATGGATTGAGAGAGGGGAGAGGGTTCTTTGAAAAATGGGGGAGTAGAAAGAAATGGACTAAATATATGAGTGAGCCTTGAAAGGAGCCACCATAGTTGAGAATTGGTGGTGCAGTAAGATAAAGAAAGAAGTAAAACAATTCAAGAAGTTGTGGAAAGAAGTCAGACCAAGAGAAGTAGAGGAAGGATAGATGGAAGAGTTGTGAAAGATGAGAAGACATGAAAGAATGGCTAGTCAAAGATTAAGTGAGAGATAAGCGTAGAGAGAAAGAAGTCCCCAAGAGGGTGGACAAGAAGGAGAAGGTGTAGAAGAAAGGGAGAAGGAAGCCGGCCTAGATCTTGAAGAAAAAAGAGAAGATTCATCCCCGATGCCAGGAAATATTGGGAATCTAGCTGAAGAGATCACTCTAGAGGATGAGAATGAGACCCCCTAGATCAAATAAAACCTCCCCGAAGCCAGTGGCACTAGCCCCGAATCATTCATACCCCAAGTGTCTTCTATACAAGTGGTAAATTCTATAATACCTTCTTATGTTATTTATGTTCTAGTATAGCCAGTTAGTCAGTCACAACCAGGAAGCATGAGTACTTGGAGGATATTGGGATCCCCTGGTAGGTCACAACCAATACCGTTAGGTTTTATTTTGATAGGAGAAACAAAATCAACAATGGTTGGTAACGTGGGAGGTTCAATTGATTTATACCTAGAATTCTGGGATAAGGGAGGCGAAGACGTTGAGAAACATTGGTTCTTATGTGAAGCAATCTAGAGGTCCAGAGGGACTCTCGATGCGAATAAATTGGTGGAGTTCTAGACTACCTTGAGAGGCCATGCTCTCAAATGGTACATGAAGGTTATTGAGCCAGGCGTTCCAGGAATTCAAGGTCAAGAGTTCACACTTGACTAGGTACAAACAAAGTTCATAGTGGAGTTTAAGCTACCTCAATCAGAACAACAAGCTTTGTCTGAGATGTGTGAAATTCAACAAAGGGAAGGTGAATCAGCCTAGGAATATAGCCAGAAGTTTAAAGATGCTATAGGGAGTTTATCACATCGAATTCATGAGGAACATCAAAGAGAATGGTATATCCAAGGATTTCTACCTCTCACGTGGATTCCATTAACACAACAATGGATAGCCACTTTGACAGATGGCTTGGAACAATCGATGAAGATTAAATCCATGGAAAGATATGTGGGGAGCCTGAGAGTGAGAAGAACCCCATCTGATGCAAATTTGGTGCAACTACAAGGGTAAATATCAACGCTTACAAAAAATAGTCAAGAATTGACAATACCCAGGCTAGGACGACCGCAAGTTTGGTGTACCGGATATTACACAGAAGGACATATGGTGAATGAATGTCCACGAATGAGGGGAATGAGACCTCCTTAGAATCTGATGGGACCCTCACCCAGACGCACAAGAGGCGTTGTGCAAGTATATATGAATTTACCATTCCATACCCCAACCCCATTTCATTATTTTCCAAGTAATCAAGCAACGCCAGAAGTTGAGTATTGCGATATTTTTTGAATCCATGGGAAAGGACCAAGACAGTTCCCCATTATTCAGAAGTATTAAAAAGTATTGACCACTGTGCACTGCAAGTTTTTTGCATCTACCACACATACTACCAATCAATGTAGATCATTGGACGCACTTGCGGACAGGCTAGATCGAACATCATTCAGGGTGAATGAATCCCCTCAGGGATTGGGAATGGATCGAGGAGGTGGAGCTGGAGGAGACTTCAGAGGATGAGTAATAGGGGGAAGAGTAACAATTAGATTCTACAATTGTGACGAGAAAGGCCACCTGGCTAGAGATTGTCCTCATCCAAGGCAGACATGGTGCTCTCACTGCAGAACCAATGGGAACGCAACTGAAGACTACCCAAAAATAATTGCAAAATGGGAAGATAGGGTACTTCAACAAGGAACTAACCTCATCAGTTCAAATATAAAGAGAGTTATTAAAGATAAATTTCCCAACCTTAATATTGTTACTTGAGGAGGGGAAAAGACTGGCACAGATGCTGACAATTTTCCTCATATCCAGAAAGCAACGCCTAAGGAGGACATGTATGATTCTCTTAAACATAAGATATTCTTTAAAAAATCCATAGAATTATTTCATAATATCCCTGGCCCTGAGATGTAATAGAAACCTCATCAACGTATCGTTTACCCTAAGATTGTGCAAGTCCCTTCTTCACCCACTGCACCCCAGAAACCTTATAGTCCTGATGAGACAACCCGAGCATGCATAAAATGTAGTTGACCTTTGGTTTCAATTATTTTCTGATATTCTTGGGAATGACTAGTGGATAGAAAAGTTGTGAAATGCACTGTACCTAGTTCTAGGGAATGAAGAATCTTCAGAAACAAGAATAAGGACTAATCTTCCCAAGAGGAATACTCAGAGAGTGCAGAGAAGTAAAGTACAAACTGGAAAAGAGTTTATAGTAGTAGTCCAACTAGATGAATTTGAGATTAAGTATGTCATGTTAGATCTAGGATATGATGTTAATATACTACCTAAAAAAACTTCGGAAGCCTTAGGAAAAATTTAGTTGACATATTCCCCATTCTATCCAAGAATGGCCAATCAATATTGTATTTTCCCAATAGGAAGACTGGAGAATGTGGAAATAGATGTTCTGGGAGTAAAGACTGTAGATGATTTTGAGGTGATCGAAATCATGGGGGATAAGGACCCTTATCTTGTATTACTTGGTATTGATTGGGATTATGATAACTATGTGGTGATTCACCTAAAGAAAGACACTATGAAATTTGAGGTAGATGGAATAAAAGTAGTTCAACCCTTGGATTTGTATGTAGGCCCTCGATACACGGAGCCCACATACATGGAGGGAGAAGAATTGGATCAGTTGTACACTATAACAACATGAACAAGAGAAGACTACATAAATCCTACTGCTAATGGATAAAAAAGTTGGAGGATCATACAATTAGCAGATGAAGGTTCAGAACTGGAATTTTATAGTTAGCAAGAAGGCTCATATGAAATATTTTCAAGAAGATGCACAACTGTCAGAGAAACTAGATGGGTTCGAACCGAGGTCAGCGAACACCCAATATATGATGGTACCTCAGGAGTTAACATTTTTCTAGTCAGCATGGAAGAAAAGGTATTGGAGGATCAAATGATCTCAATGTTGGATTTATCCCTCCTGGACATCCCTGCCAGATGGTGGACTAATTGGAAATCCTTAGTTGAGAACTAGGAAGATGTGAAGCAAGATTTTCAATAGATATTTTGAGATAAGGAGCAGTTGGAATCAGAGATGAAGATGGATTTCCAAGCTGCGATATTGTTCAACGAACATTCTGATTCTAAAGCAAATATTGAACAATGCGTGAGACAGTGGAAAGTTGTGGCAATACCATATCACTTGTAGGTTCAAGTATTTCCCCATTCACTAGGTCCAATTCTGAAATCTTGGTTCATACATGAAGAAACCATAAGACAAACCAACGATTGGAAAATGTTGGCATATCACTTTTGCAAGGAATTCTCATTTACAAGTAAGTACCCTGAGCTTAAAGTAGTCCTGAAAAGAATTAAAGAATTCCTTTTTACAGATATTGGTAAACGTAAATCGGACCTAGTGGTATGTGCAAGGCATGGCCAAGAAATTCAATCCAACCTTCACATAAACTTGGACAATAGATCTATAGAATGTTATAAGATTGAGAAAGATTTGGAAAGACCAGATGCTTTAGAAGAATTGATAAATTTATCCATTAAGGAGATAGAAGGGAGCAGAGAAATTCAGAACATCATACCCAGCTAGACTGATGGTTCTTATAATCATCCATTGAAGTTGCACAAATTCAATATAGGGACCACAAAGAAACCTAAGATAGATATGGTGGGAGACTACTGGGATGAGAAAACTAGTCAATAAATACATAGCCTATTGCGTGAGTATGAGGACTTGTTCCCAAAGACATTTCAGAGATAAAAGGGATTAAAGGAGATCTGGGAGAGATGAAAATTGAACTAAAACTAGGATCAAATCCTGTAAGGAATATACCATATCACCTTAATCCCAGAGTGAAAGAGAAGGTTAAGAGGGAAATAGACAAGATTCTAGAAGCTGGACTTATTTTTGTAGTGGAAGAAACAAAATGGGTTAGACCAATAGTCATCCAGAGCAAGAAAGGCACATAGGACATTAGGGTTTGTGTAGACTATAGAAGCCTTAAATATTACTGTGTGCATGAACCATTGCCAACACCTTTTATTGATGAGGTGCTAGAACAGGTCGTGGGGAAAGAATCTTACTCATTTACAAATGGATTTTCGGGGTACACCAAGTAAGGATTGTTGAAGAAGACAAAAAGAAGACCACATTCATAATAGAATGGGGATCATTTTCATATAACGTGATGCCATTTGGCATAAAGAATGCCCCTACAGTTTTTTCCCAAATTGTAATACCATCTTTCCAAGAATTTATCCACAAGTTTATAGAAGTTTATATGGATGATTGGGCGATATACAATCTTCTCAAGGAACATGTAGCGCTACTTCATTTGATGTTTGATAGATGTAGATAATTATATATATTGTTGAACCTCAGAAAGTGCATCTTCTGTGTACCATATGAAAATTTATTAGGCCACATAATATGCCGAGAAGGAGTTCTAGTAGACCGAGCCAAATTTGCGGTTATTGTGAAATTTCTGCCACCTACGAGTGCTAAGAAGTTGTTCTCTACACCGAGGCACATAGGGTACTATCGGAGGTTTATCAGAAGATATGAAAATATCACTGCACCTCTGGAAAATATACTAAAGAAGGCTGTAGTGTTCCAATCAACCCCAGAGTGTGATAAAGAGTTTGATATCCTGAAGGAAACGCTCAGCACAACACCTATTCTGATATTTCCAAAATGGGAAAATGAATTTCACATGCACGTAGACGCATCAAGTATTGCCTTGGGAGACATATTAGCACAATGAGGAGATGGACCCATGGATCATCCTATCTATTTTTCTAGTAGGAATTTGTCGCAAGATGAGCACAACTATACAACCACAGAAAGGGAGGGTTTAGATATGATTTATGCTTTGCAGAAGTTTAGACATTATCTGTTAGGATATCATTTTAAGTTCTTTACTGATCATTCTGCATTAAAATATCTAGTTAATAAACCTGTTCTGGAAGGAAAAATTTGTCGATGGGTGTTACTGTTTCAAGAATTTTCATTTGAAGTGATCATTAATCCTGGAATATGTAATGTGGGGCATGATCACCTATCTAGATTATATTTAGGAGAAAGTGGCGTAGCATTCGATGATCAGCTCCCATATGTAGACCTATTCCGAGTTGAGGCTATACCAGAATTCCTGGAAGACATAACATTCTTCTTAAGTACAGGGGCCTGCCCAGAAACATACTTCGCAACTCAGAAACGTCATATGGTGGTTAGAGCAGTGAACTATCAATTGATTGCGGGTAAATTGTATAAGTTGGGACTAGATAGTATCCTCATGAGATGTCTCTTAGATCATGAAAGACAATACATATTGTGGGAGTGCCACAGTCGAGTTGCGGGAGGTCATGTTGGAGGAAAGGCCACTATGAAGAAAGTCCTCCAAGATGGACTATGGTGGGCCACAGTCTTCAAGGATAAAAAGGCATATGCTATATCATGCGATGTTTGTCAAAGGGTGGGTAAGCCATCACAATGAGATGAATTTCCTCTTCATCCAGTTCGAGCTCTACAATCATTTGAGAAATGGGTGGTTGACTTCATTGGGTTGATCAACCCCGATGCTAGGAATTCAAAGGATAGGTATATCATTAGCGCAACTGATTAAATTACATGTTGGGCTAAGGCATCAACTATCCAAGATTGTTTGAATTATACTGTTTCTAGGTTTATTTTTGAAAATATTATCACTAGGTTTGGATGTCCTAGGAGTCTGAACAGTGACCAGGGATGTCATTTTATCAATAGTACAATAGCAAAGCTTATAGTAGAGTTCTTGATCCAACATCATAAGAGTATCCCCTACCATATGCAAGTCAATGGAATAGTGGAGGTGTTTAACAAGATTTTGAAGAGAGGGTTAACGAAGATCTGTTGCACAAATAGGGAGGATTGGGATGGAAGAGTTCCAACAATTCTATGGGATTACAGGACAACCACAAATAAACTCCACAAGTACACTCCATTTCATCTAGTTTATGGGAAAGAGGTTGTGGTACCTGTAGAATTCATTATTCCAATTTTGTACATTGCATATATTACACACATGTTAGAGGACGAAACGGTTGTGCATAGGATCATGGACTTATAAGAACTTGAAGAGACCAGATTTTTAGTAGACTTCCATTAATCAGTTGAGAAATCAAGGCATAAATATTGGCATGATAGACACATTAAGACTAAATTATTTGTGCAAGGAGATAATGTCCTACTTTATGACAGTCGGTACTAGAAACATCTAGGAAATTTTCACATGAATTGGTTGGGACCATTTATAGTTGTTGAGATCTGACCTTCGGGAGAAACCAAAATCATGCAACTGGATGGTATGTTGCGGCCTAGATGGGTGAGTGGAGCTCACCTGGAACCCTATATGTCTCAGAACTGAGCTAAAAAAATGTTTCTCTAGTTTGAAGGAGCATGTATAGTAGCTAGATTTGAGTTGTTTTCTTTCAATTTCTGTGAATTCAGTTAATAAAGTTGAAGAGTGCATTGTTGCACCATGACATGTAGTTCATTTTTTTTTGTCTAAGTGTTGTTTGGTGCAGAATTGCTTACTCAGCAGTGTCGGATCAGAAGATCCATGAAGGTATTAATAACAATCATTAAATATGATGGGGACCCCTTTGTGGTCGGAGGGAGAGTGAATATGGACGCAATCCTAGTCCATGTGCCACATGAACCCAATCCAGTCATAGAATTTATTACCGCTACAGTACCCCATCCGAATTTATTAAACCATAAAGCTGCGATACACGAAGATGACATCGGTATTCATGCTAGGATTCTCATTCGTTAAATGTTAAGGTATGGAATTGGCCACGTCCCTAACCAACTTGCCCAATAAATGCCGAGATCACTTGAGAGATTTACCCCGTTAGCTAGTCTCATCAGACAACTCAGATCCAAGTTACGTATATATGGTTAATGATGAATAACAGTTATTACATAACTTTCTAGCTAATCCAGGGTATAAGGTTCTGTGAGTTCGGTGTAGGATGCATTGTTTCCCAGAGAGAACTTAGAGATTTGTGAATTCTGAAGTGTGAGGAAGCCTGTGTAATCCCTTGACCCGTTGTCATGATCCCCAATCCCTATTTCTCCTGTGCAATTTGTTGATAGTTCAGAATCTCCATGCCGAGAGCTACAGGAAGTAGAAGCATTGTTTCAAAGGATGCAGTACCATATGAGCCCTATGACTCCCAGGTTGAGATCATGGGCGATCTCAAAGGGAAGGTCGAGCAAGTTAAGCTCCTTGACCTTGACCTGACATACTAGATTTTGTTCCCAAAGATGAATATATATGTCTTCTGGAGTGTCGCTCCAGATGAGTTGGGAGGCATTCAATTCATGCCAAAGCATGCATTTATCAATTTTTTCAGATCTATGATAATGAACCTTAGGGACTTACCATTTTTTGGCACAACTGGGGAAGCTACGAGGTGTACCAAATTTCTCACCAGCAGGGTACATGACAGAAGCCTATGGTTGGATAGGAGATATCCAATCCATGCAGAAGAAATCCACTAGCTTATGGGACTATCCATGAAAGGGGAGGATGTGTCCAAGGGTTTCTAGGGTTCCAGCAAGCATGGGAAGAAGAAGGGGGAGCCCAACTTATATAAGCGGTTTCATACACAAAGAGGGGGGTGCACAACCAAGATCGACCCCATACTACCCGATACGGTTAGGACTGGTTGCTACATAATTTCTAGCAAGGTCATGAGGTCCTAATATAAGGGAGAGTGCACATTGGATGCTTTATCAGTGGCATATTTTTGTGCCAACAACATTTTCTTCAACTAGTGCAGCTACTTACTGAAGGAACTCTTCGTGGCCTAGGAGGAAGCCTGGGAGAAAGGTGGTACTTTCACCTATGACTATTTGTTGCTTGTATTTGCAATGTTCAAGTGGACACCACCCACTGAAAGACCATTGTCTCCAGCAGATAAGGGGCGCTTGGAAAAAATGTTCGAGCCTTGGCATTCAAGGTCAGACTTGGATAACACCATATTCAACAACATTTTGTTCTCCAAGTGGTACAATAGGTTGATCGACGCCACACAGAGGTTGTGCATTCTGTAGGAACTACTCAACTGCAACATGAAAAACATAACATTCAACATGAACCACCACCATACATTTGTGTGGCCAAGATATGCCAATAGGGAGGAATTCCATTCATGCATGCTTCCATTATATTTGGATGAGGAGGTCTTCGACAAGGAGGTTATGTCATGGACTGGAGACAAATGCAACCCACGAAGGTCAGGGATGCATTACATTCTGCCTGTAGAGATGTTGAAGAAGAGGGCTCATGAATAAGGGGTAGGACCGAGCTCATGCCCAGAGGTACATAAGAAATAAGTCTCAGCATAGACGAAATCCGATGAGGAGGAAGAGACGAAACCATTAGAGGGAAAAAAAAGAACACTACTAATGTTCCTGTAACTTCCAGAGTAAGCTATGTTGACACGTATGGATTTCAACGAACGTGTTAGTGCCACATTCATTACATAGCCAATGTCAAAGAAAACAAGTATGGGGATCTTCCCGAGAAAGGTTTTGAACCCCCAACCCATTTTGTCCACCATCCCCCGCACTCGCTCAACGGCTCGATCAACCCATATTATAGATATTTAGGATGACCCAGATCCTGACACCACTCCATCCACCACCATCATCATTGAGAAACCTCCATCACCATTATAACCCCAATTTTCACCCCAAAAAATTTCCATTCCATCCCAAACCGTCGACCCAGAACCCATCCAGGTGGATTCCCCAGAGATACCTGAGCAGAGGCCATAACTCCTTGGTAAAAACCCATAAGTACCCAAGAAGAGGCTACAATTGACTAGTTGTTGGGCCCGAGATATGATCATTTTCATGATGTTATTATACACTTTTTTCCATATGTACATATGCGTTTTTCATCTTTCAAAGGAGCTTTTTGAAGAATTTTATGATAAAATGGTATAATCGGCATAAGGTATGTGTAATTTGTGTTTTATGATTGAATCAAGTTTAATTTATCATGTTTTTATGCTTCCAAGAGTTAATTCATATTTTTCTACTGTTACAGGGAAAAATAAACCATGTTTCTTGATCTGACACTTGATCCGACACTTGATCCAACACTCGTTCCAGCACCCAGTATTGCACAAAAATGCAAGGCAAGTTGGCGGTTATGGTATTGGCGGCTAGTGATGGAAAAATAGAGCATGTGGGTTTTTTTTATCATCACCCCCTCCAACTACTAAGCTCAAGACAACTCGATTTCAGTTGTCCAAAGAGGGTGATTATTAGCTTCCTCGATTTTGTTAGTTATGGCTACATTTATTATATTTTTTAGAATTTAGAGGTGGTTCGACCCTCCTGTGGTCGATCACTTGGTTTGTAAACCTATAAAAACTACCAGGATGGTCATTAGATTGTTAAGAAAGTAGAATAGCCATCAAATTGGAGATAAACTCGTTGTACTCTGTTTTTGATTTTCCACATTGCCAGAGTAGTTCCAGAACTGGATTTTTAACTTTCATGGTGAATTCGGCCTGCTGAAGTTCGTGGTGTGCTTGTATAAGGTAGCCACGACTTGCTGGGGGGGGCACCAGTAGTCTGGTGATGATCAATGTGTTTTTTATACATTTCATAATTTAAATTGTCTTTTATTTCCTGTACATGCATTTTTTAATTAGCTAGTTGTGATTTAATTGTTTTATTGTTCTATTGTAGGTTAGTCTGATGGGTTATGTTAGAATGAATTAGTTTTGTAGGCTAGGAATAGACTTGCAAGTCTCTACACTAACCCCATATGCATTTAGATATCAGATTACGCTTTTATTTATGATCTTACAATCAAGTTTAAAACAAAGTTTTTAGAATAAAACAGAGCTTTATTTGGGTTTCCTTTGACAGGGATCTTTGATGGATGGATAGATTTAATTCTAGTTATTAATCATAGTTTGCTTGTCTTAGTTTTAGATAGATTTCATTTTTTTAGTTTTTGGTTAATGTAATTGTCAATTTACTTCTTAATATCATAGTCTAATTTCTGTTTTTAATTCATTTTCTTATCATATTTTGAATGGTTAAAATAGACATAGTATAGTTTTATTTCACGCAATTTCCTTTCATAGATTAAAATGAAATTAAATTTCTTAGTTAAATAATGATAATCTCATTATGTTGTTGATGGTTTATACATGAATATGTAGGGTATTTAACATTAGTTTTATCATGGATAAGTTTTCATTGGACTGTTTACTTCACACCTTTCATTTTTCCATTGAAATTAGTATTGAGCTTATACCATTAGAACTGTCCTTTGTTGTCAAGTGTCATCAAGATATCATCCATCACCACCGAAGTCATTCACACAACCACCAACATTACATTTGAGTGTTTCATAGATTAAAGACAGTTTCTTGCTTTCGTAGATTAGAAGAGATAGTTTCTTGTTTTCATAAGTTTAGTTGGTAGTCTTTCTTGTTTTCAATAGAATATATTTCCTTTCATGTATTGCATCGAGCATTTAGATTTCCTTTCATGCATTAGAAATAGTTTTGAATTAGGCATTTAGTTCACTTGCCTCTTAGGCTAGCTAGTTGTTCAATGAGAAGTTTTTTCTTACTTGTCCCTTTGCTTTAGTAGGATAGATAGTTGTTTTTGCTTACTTTGTCTTTTGCTTTAGTAGTTTAGTTAGGTGTCCTTGATTACTTGTCTATTTGTTGTAATAGGTTAGGTAGGTATTTTTGCTTACTTGCTTATTTACTTTATTTCATAAGGTAGTTTCTCATTGAATGTAGGTTGGCAAGTTAAAAGTAGTTTTCTTTCATAATTTGCTTAGTATGCTTAGTAGTTTACCTTTTCTTACTGTCATGAACTAGTTTGCTTTGAATAGGGTTTTTACTTGCTTTGTTAGGAACTATCCATCGGTCCTTGGCCCAAAAGTACTTAGGTTACCTAGTTTCAAGTTGCTTAGTAGGGTTTTCTCATTAGATAGGTTTGTTTGAGTAGATTAGCCTTAGATAGCTGCTTTCCTTAGTTAGTCTACACTCCTACCAACCTTCTACCTTTGGCATAGATTTTTCTACAACTCTATGTTTACTTAACCCGGGTCGAAAATTTAATTGAGGGTAGTTTATTGTCTTTTTTAGTACATATAAATCAATTAACATTTTGGTGTCGTTGTCGAGGAGTTGTCTCAAGGTAAGAAGTAATTAGGAATTAGACCATTTCTAGACCTTAGCATTACTTTGGTGGTGGGGTAACTTTAAGACAAAAGGTAAGAACCTGCGCATCTGCTATAGCAGGTTCCCCCAAACCCAATGGAAGTTTTTATTTTATTTTTTATTTTTCATGAATAGACCTAGGAATCAAATGGTATCTTTTTTTTTTCTTTTTTCTTTCTTTCATGAATAGGCCTAGAGACCCACAAGGTAGATACATTAAATAAAAAGCATACCTTTCAACCAAGGTTCCTTCTGATCTCTTTGGTTGAAGGAACGTTCCACTTATAAAATCCACAGACCAATACCAAAAACCAGAAGCTAGCTCGACTCAAAGAGCTAAAATAGTCTTTGAAGGGACTAACATAGGGAGAACTGTAGAACAATAAACTAAAGCATCAATCATATTAGGATAGGAGGAAAGACCACTCGAGCCTTCCGTAGAACCAAACAAAACAACCTTTTCTTTTACACCACCACCAGGGAATCCTAATTTTGAAGATATCATAGATCCTGAACAGGTGAATCTTTTGTTTGGTAGTTCAGCCAATGTAATCATCTCTCAAATTGACACAAAACATTTGGCACCAATAATCTCAACCGGCTCGAGTAGAGTCCCAGACATCCAATCAGTAGGAAGACCTTTTCATCAAAGGGAAACCTTGTTCTCTTCAAAGATAAAACCACTTAGGTACTCTCTTTTTGTAAACCAATCCAATATGGATGATCAGGAGGACCATAATAATGTAAGACATGGAGAGGAACAAGAAACTGGAAACCAAACCGAAACTACCTTCAGTTTTCTGATTTTAGACACCACTCCAAATGTTAACATGAAGAATATTCCTCTCTCAACACTGCCTACGTTTTATAGTAAAAACAATGAATATCCAGACACCTTCCTATTTGAATTTGACATCTTGTGTAGGAGATACAACTACGTACAAGATGCATAGAAATTAAAACTCTTTCCTGCCACCCTCAAAGACTATGCACTAAGATGGTTCATGGGGTTGGGAGAATCCAGTATTAAGTCTTGGGAAGCCATGAAAGACATATTTCTCAAGAAATACCAATACTATTGCCAGACCAAAGAGTCTCGTAATGACATCTTTAAAGTCCAACAGTTATAAGACGAGACCCTTGAAGACTATATTGAAAGATTTGGTTATATCTCCCAGAAGTCAAAATACCATGACCTCCTAGAGGATGCAGTTAGGGATCTTTTCCTTAAGGGAATTTTAGAAGAATATTTAGAGATGCTTAACTTGATGGCATCAGGTGAAATCTCTCATAAACCATTTGTTGAAATAAGTGAAATGTGTAAAAAATTACTCAAGGAGTAGAGACAAAATAGGAAAGAATGTTGGGGACCCTTACAATAGAAACATAAAAACTAGTTAATTCAGGTGGTATCACGAGAGAAGAGATACAAAACCTTTTAAAAAACTTTAAGACTAGAATCTTAAGAACAATAGGTTCCCAGTTGGATACCCTTAAATTCAAAAATAAACAGGAGGAGGAAAATGTAGCAATGAACATATATTGCCCAAGATGTAGGAGGAAGCATTCTTCAAGGGAGTGCCCATTAGATAACATTTTAGTTTGTGGCTTATGTACAGAAGACCATGTGACTGAAAAATGTCCATCATTGCCTAGTTTATTAGCCATATATAGGAGTGGGGATCCTGGGGAGTGTTCTTATGCACCTAGGAGGCCATGGCAGCCTAGGAATCAACCCACATACCCAGATATACAGTCTCAAGTTCCACCCTATTATCAACAACAACAATGGAACTCGCCAGGTTGGAAAAACTGGTCTACTCAGTACCAACATCATTGGATTCAAGGATGGAGGGGAGGATATAATCTAGGAAACCCTCAAGCTCCACATATTCCTATGTCCAACCACCCTTATCCTCAGTTCTCATCAAACACTTTGTAGCTTCTACCAGGTTTTGTTCCACCACCTTTACCTCCTATCCCACAACAACAACTGCTACAATTTCAAAATGCAAGCTCCCTCAAAATGACACTATTACTGGCACAACCAGTGCCGAATCCTAATAATAAGCCCCCTCAACCTCTTAATAATGTTGAGATGCACGCCTTCTCAACATCTAAGATTGGGAAAATTTCTAGATAGGCAAAGACCTTCTGTAGTCATTCAGGAAGAAGAAGAAGAAGAAGAAACCACCCAACAACCCATGAATGACACTAGGTGGGAATATGTTATTATCCCGAAGAAGTAAGAACCCAAGCTTCCCCAAAATAAAACTTCACAAATTACGAAGGTCATAGCCTTGAGCTACAAATCATATATTCCAAACTGATTGATAATCGAGAAACCTACCACCTGACTGGAATTTGACATTTTGAATGAATTGAAAAATATTTGTGTCAAGATTCCTCTGCTTCAAGCCATTAAAAACATTCCAATCTATAGTAAGGTAGTCAAAGAATTGTGTATTAAAAATCCAGGTAGGAAGCAAAAGGACCCCCCTACAGTACATTTGGTAGGAGGACTCTCTGAGTACATATCAAAGCAGCGAAAGCTAGCAAAGTATGGGAATCCAGGAAACCCCGTAGTGACCATAACCATTAAGGAGGTCTCCATCGGAAACACTCTCATAGACCTAGGGGTAGCCATAAATGTTATGACCGCTACTACCTTGGAAAAATTACAGTTACAACCTCTTCTTTAGCCTACCCCAACCATTTTGGAATTAGCAGATAAGACTAGGGTTATACCTGAAGGGATTTTAGATGATGTCATGCTTACTTTAGCCTCATGGGAGTACCCCATAGATTTTCTTGTCATTCATTCAAAGGATCCTGCCAGAGGCCATCCCGTTATTTTGGGAAGACCTTGGCTAGCCACAACCAATGCATTTATTGGCTGTAGAGAAGGAGAAATGACCATCTCAAATGGTCTCTCTATCTAGAAGCTCACCATTTACCCTCCATCTCAACCTATTATGGAGAATCTATGGTGGCTTGAATGTCCATATGATAATGAAGACCGGGAAGAACCCGTATTGCCTAGTGACCATGCAAGGGCACTTCAGGAGCTTACACCAGAAAATGTGCTAAACCAATTCATTTTTGCTATTACATGTGTGGATTTTCCATAGTTTTTTCCCCAATTTGCATACATGTTTGGGGAAGAATTTCAATAAAAATCAGATCCATCTGTTTTGTCTTCGACATATTTTATTTTCGAAATTGATGAGTCGGCCATTTCTTATACTATGCCCTATGAGATTAGTACAGGGAAATGTTTACATATAAACTCCGGGCTAGATACATACCAACAAAAACAGTTAGTAGATATCCTTGAAGAACAATCAGGAGCATTTTCTTGGGAATACAATGACATGAAGGGTATACACACTGACACATGCATCCATCATATATACACCCAGGGGGAAGTAACACCTGTTAGGCAACCCCAGAGAAGGATGAACCCATCACTCAAAGACATAGTCAAGGAGGAAATCCAAAAGTTGTTAAATATCGGATTTATCTATCCCATCTCTGACAGTAAGTGGGTATCCCCACTTGTAGTGGTTCCAAAGAAAGTGATCAGGAAATGGAAAATTTGTGTTGATTTCTAGGAACTCAATAAGGCCACTTTGAAAGACTACTTTCCTCTTCCTTTCATTGACCAAGTTCTAGATACCTTGTCTGCAAAGAAGTATTTCTCCTTTCTAGATGGGTACAATAGGTACAACCAGATTCTTATAGCACTCGAGGGCCAGGAAAAGACTAACTTACCTATCCTTGGGGCACCTATGCCTATAGGGTCTTACCATTTGGATTGTGTAATGCTCCTACCACATTTCAACGAGCAGTATTAGGGATATTTTCTGATCTTATTCATGAATGTGTGGAGGTCTACATGGATGACTTCACATTTTATGGAAACACTTACCACAAAGCCTTAGACAACCTAGAAAACGTCCTCATCAGATGTCAGGAAATGAACCTATCCCTAAGTCATGCAAAATGCAAAACGTTGTTAACTAAGGGAGTAGTTCTAGGACATCATGTTTCATCTGAAGGGATAAAAGTCGATCCTGCAAAGATTGAGGTCATTGTTAGACTTCCACCCCTTAAGACTCAGAAAGAGGTGAGAAGATTTCTTGGACATGCCAAATATTACTGGCATTTTATTGAAAATTTTACAAAGATTGTTGCACCTATGTTTGGATTATTGATAAAAGATGTTGATTTTGTTTGGATTGAGCAGTGTCAAACTGCCTTCGAAACCCTGAAAACTAAGTTGTCTGTGGCACCAGTTCTTAGAGGGCCTAATTTGACTCTCCCATTTCATATATCCATTGATGCCTCCAACACCACAATAGGAGGGGTATTAGGGAAGAAAGAAGACCAAAAATCCTATGCCATTTATTTTATAAGAAAGAACTTGTCCCCTACCGAGTTGAACTACATAGTCACTGAGAAACAATTCTTGGAAGTTGTTCATGTCATTAACAAATTTCATTATTACATTACATGTTATGAAGTATTTGTACACACCAACCATTCCACCATTAGATTCCTCATGAATAAACCTATAACTAATGGTCGAGTAACTAGGTGACCCTTGTTATTGCAAGAATTTAATATCATTGTGCTTGACCGACCTGGAAAGGATAATGTAGTAGTTGAATTTATTTTTTGAATAAACAATGAGGATAATGATATCCCTATAGATGATAGTTTCCCAGACGAGCACCTCTTTTCCATCTCTGTCAATACCCTATGGTTTGCGGATATGGAAAATTATCTGGCTACCAGTAGATTACCGTCTCATTTGTCACCTCATGAAAAGCGGAAAATTATTACACAGAGTGCTAATTACTCTTGGGTTGGTCATGCTCTTTTTTGCACAGGTCCTGATTTGATTATTCGTAAATGTGTCTGAGAGGACGAGGTACCTGAAATACTACGAAGTTTTCATGATGGACCATGTGGTGGCCATTTCTCTGAAAAACGTACAACATATAAGGTGTTACATTCAGGTTACTATTGGCCTAGCATTTTCAAAGATGCTGCCAAGTATGTGAGAAGTTGTGATAGTTTCCAAAGGTTAGGAAGACCTACATCATCTGAAAAAATGACTTTGCAGGCCCAAGTTATGATAGAACCCTTTGAAAAATGGGCCCTCGACTTTGTAGGACCAATTTCACCCATGTCTTGTAGGAAGAACTATATTTTGGTTTGTATGGACTATGTCACCAAATGGGTAGAGGAAAAAGCCCTATTTAGGGCCATAGAGAAGTCTGTTGTCAAATTCATCTATGAAGACATCTTTACTTGCTTCGGTGTCCCTTGTGAAATTATTATTGACCAAGGCACTCAATTCACTTCCAAGATGATGAAAGAGCTAACATAAAAATATGGGATTAAACACCATAAATCTTCTCCATACCACATGCAAGCCAATGGTCAGGTAGAATCCAAAAACAAAGTTATGGAAACCATATTGACCAAGACTGTTCAGTTACATCACCGATATTAGGCTGATAGTCTCCCAAAGGCTTTGTGCGCATACTGAACTACCTAGAGAAATACCACTGGGCATACCCCTTATGAGCTAGTGTATGGGAAACAAGTACTTTTACCAATAGAATTCCAAGTAAGGACCTTCCATATTGTCGTAGAATTAGGATTGAACCTGGATGAGGATCAGAAACAAGGAGCCCTATAGTTGAATGAGTTGGATGAAATCAGGCAAGATGCCATCCAACGGACAATATTGGTCCAAAACCAGAGGAGCAAGTGGCATGACAAGTTTATTAAAAAGAAACACTTCCATCCTGGTGATTGGGCCTTGTTGTTTGATTCTCGGTTCAAAACCTTCAAAGGAAAACTTACCACCCATTGGTTGGGCCCTTACGAGGTAGACACTGTATATGAAAATGGAGCCGTAAAAATTAAAACAATTGACAATGGACAAGTCTCCTTTGTGGTAAATGGACATCGACTTAAATTTTATCATAAGACCACTTCCATAGAGGATTTTCTATAGGTCATGTTAGCTGACAAGGCATTGGCCTTAGTATATGGGGAAGCCCCCCCTTGTTCTTGAATTTTTTTTTTTTAATATTTCCTACTGTATATATGTAAATAGTTTTTGTTAATAAGGCAATTCTTAGAGGTTTTTGTAAGTATTTATTTCACCAGGAGTACACAGTTTCAAGATATTTCTTCACAACATTGTTAAACTTGAATTTTGTGTCTGCTAAAGAATCAAATGCATAGTGACTTACTGTAATTAGTCATTTTTTTGCAAAATTATCATTTTTAAGGCATTCTATCGCAGTTTCTCTTGAAACTCTTCACCATTGTATAAGGAAGTGATACCATAACTATCAATCCTAGAGGTCTCTCGTACAAGTTTTCCAAGAAACTTGAGTAAGTAAGTCAAGTGTCTTTATTAAAGAGTAGGGAGGTCTCATTAGCAGTTAGTCATGGAAACATCATAATAATTACAAAATAAGAAAGTGAGTTGAGCCTAGAGATACCTTTTTGTTCTTTCTCGATGGTACCATACACTATACACTAAATAGCTTGATTATATCATATCTTTAGATAGGCCATGTCTGCTTAAGTACCCCTTACATCAAGACAACCACTAGTAATATAATGGAACGTCATCCTCTAACATAAATACCATCCCAATTGAAAAGAAAAAAAAGAAAGAAAAGTTGTTTTCAGAGTTGTCCCCCCATCTTATTGCATAAACAATCTTATATTAAAATCTTAAAAGATGGAGGACCAGTCTCTGAGGGTTTAAGAGGATAACCCACCGAGATACTGAGCAGGTCTGCTGGCAGTGGGTACCGGCCTGTGGTATGACTAGGTAAACCCACCGGAGTACTGAACAGGCTTGCTGGCAGCGGTGCATTTTACCTAGCAAGGATGGTAATCTGACAAAAATAGATAATAGATGTAAACTTGTCCTGATGTACGACATTACTTGCAGACAAAGCTGACATGAAGTATGTGTGGTTAAGCTAAGGTTAATGAACTCCATACACTTTCCATTGGGAAATAACTTCAAGACTATCTTGAAACTCTCTTGCCTACCTCTTATTATATATATATATGATCTCTTATCCTATAGGTGGGGTCATCTCCTACCTATCTCGTTAGACCAATCTGTGAAATTTTTATCTTTACACTTGACATGCTGTAAATCTTCGGTTATTGGGGGATACTGACTGGTTTCCTATAATTTTGATTGTGAGGTGTCACAATACTTAGGTGTGGGGGAGGGGTTCATGAGCTGACAAATGATCATTACCTAGAGAAAAGAGTCTTTGCAAGAATTTTTAGTATTATTACCATGATACAGGTTATTACATTGATAATCATGTTATTTTTAAATGCTTAGCTCCTGTGTGCTATACATTACTGAACTCATTCTTAACAGGCCACTCTTTATTGGTTATCTTCCATTACAAGCTGCATATTGTAGGTTTGAAAACACATGTTTTATGCTTGCTATAACCCATTCATTATAGGTTCTGACATTATATGTCATATGCAAGAAGAATGAGTGATCATGGAGCACTCTACCTCTGCTCATTAACCACTATGGTTGTCAAAAACACTTCAAAATTGCAAGCTATCCATTATAAGAGGCGAAAATGCACTTAACACAGGGGTACCAGATGAAGTATCGTATGAGGTGCCAGATGAGATGTCATTTGAAGTGCCATTTGAAGTGCCATTGAATTGCATACCAATAACTATCCTAGATCCCAGGTAACCATAATTCAATTCCATTCAATTATATTGGTTTCATGCATTGATTAAAAAATGCCTCATATGGTTATGATCAAATGTCCAAGTCAAAAGACTTGGACATTGATCTAAATATGCACCAATCCATTGCTCCCAAGCTTGCCATTGAATTCGAATTCTTCACACATGGCAGCTCGTGCGCACATGTGGGCAACGTACTCCACCATAAGAGCATCCAAAATTGGGTTGGGCACTCTATTATTTCATTTGACCTTGCCAATTTCTCTCCCTCTGCGTTAAGGAATCGCGCCCAACCTCTACCAAATTCGTCCTCTATTCTAATCACACTTAGATTGTGCTAAACCCGTGCCATCTCTTGGCCTGTTCGCACCCTTGCTAGGTAAAATTTGCCCTATGTTCCAATCACATTCGACCTGTGCTAAATCCATGTCATTGCTTGGCTTGATTTCTCCTTTGCTTGGTGAATTTAACTCTGTCACAATGCCCAGGAGATACAAACCCTCCTCCTATGAAGACCTGTTTGCCATTCCAGAATTTGAATAGTGCAGGGACATGTTCTTGCATGTTGGCTGGGGGCCATTTCTGTCTAGTTTGCAAGGCCATGATGACAGTCTTTCTATGCAATTTGTAGTTGGTTTTGATGGAAAGATAGCACATGTAGGGTCTCTCAACTTTGCAGTCACAAAAGAGTCAATTGCTGCTGCAAAAAACCTCCCAAGAATGCGAGATAGATGGTTCAAGAATTATCAATTGTCATGCTCAAGTTACAACAGGGTGTTTAAGCCCAAATTCGAGAGCATTTCAAGAGAAAAAGGGTATGCTAAGGAGTGGATAAAGCCAGAATTGGTTAACCCCCTCATCATAATCACAAGCTTAATTACATGTGAAGGTAGATAATCCACCTTCAAAGCTTGTCATTTTAGATTGCTGGCTCATTTTCTATTCAACAAACCCTTGAACTTTCCCTTTTATTTTCTCAAAATCTTGGAGAAGATGTCCTCTCAAGTGAGGAAAAATGTGACTAAACCCCACAATAGTCTCTTCCACCACGGTTTGATCAAACTCCTCATTCTTATCGAACTAGAGAAATAGGGGAAAAATTGGGATGCCTTTATCTACCAATTTGCAAACCCTCACTTGATAGTTAAGACCGACAAAACTCCACTTGGCCTAAAAACTATATCTCCATCCAAGCCTCACTCTCCAAGAACTCAAAACTCCCTTGCACAAACTCCCTCTTTGTCGGAGCAATACCAAAAGCTTGTTGATATTCCTACTTCTTCATCCGGGAAAAAGACCAAGAACAAAGACCAAAAGAATCCTATTGTTGACCCCCCAATTCCTTTATTTTCTCTTGATCCTACAGCTAAGAAGCCTGAAGAAGTAATGCAGCAAGACTTTCCCATCATTCCCACAAACAAGAGATGAGAAAACCGATTTGGTAAGGGACCCTTTCAGAAGAGTACCCGAAACATAAGAATCAAGCCTTATGCAAAACCTCTACCTTCTTCGTATCCTATCCAAGTGTCCTCTGACCTTGAGAGCCCTCATAAGAAACCTAGAGAAGTCTTTGCGGATGGATTAGAGCCACTAAGGAAAAAAAAATTAGAACCTACCTCACCCTTCCGATCTCCCATCACTCCTACTTCACCCATGCCTACTCTAGATCCTAATATTGATAAATTTTCCACATATCTCAAAGGACCTAAGCCTTCCTCAGAGATCACTGATTCTGCCCCAACTATAGAGGAGCTACAAAAGGAAAACCATCAGCTTCTCCAACAATTGGAAGAGAGGAAGACAATAGATGCACACCTTCATCATGAAAATGTAGTCCTTCAGGCAAAAGTTAACTCCCTTCAATGGTTGGTTGATGGGATGACCCAATCTAACTGCAGACTAAGAGAACAATTAAAGAAATACAAGAGGCATAAGGATAAGCATACACAACAAGAAGGAGAGGCTTCTAAAGCCGACCCTCCTCAACAAGCCTAGTTCCAAGGGGAACTTCTTTTTGTTTGCAGAGGGACCTTCAAAATCGTAAGTGTGGGGGTAATGCTGGGCCCAATATATGATCATTTTCATGACGTTATTATACACTTTTTTCCATATGTACATATGCATTTTTCATCTTTCAAAGGAGCTTTTTGAATAATTTTATGATAAAATGGTATAATCGGCATAAAGTACATGTAATTCATGTTTTATGATTAAATCAAGTTTAATTTATCATGTTTTAATGCTTCCAAGAGTTAATTCATGTTTTTCTACTGTTACAGGAAAAAACACACCATGTTTCTTGATCTGACACTTGATCCAACACTCGTTCCAGTATCCGATCCAACACTCGTTCTAGCACCCAGTATTACACAAAAACGCAAGGCAAGTTGGCGATTATGGTATTGGCAGACAATGATGGACAAATTGAGCACATGGGTTTTGTTTATCATCACCCCCTTAAGCTAATAAGCTCAAGACAACTCGATTTTAGTTGTCCAAAGAGGGCGATTATTGGCTTCCTCCGTTTTGTTAGTTATCGCCACATTTATTGTATTTTGTCGAATTTAGAGGTGGTTCGACCCTCCTGTGGTTGACAACTTGGTTTGTAAACCTATAAAAACTACCAGGATGGTCATTAGATTGTTAAGCAAGTAGAATATCCATAATATTGGAGATAAACTCGTTGTACTCTGTTTTTTATTTTTCACATTGCCAGAATAGTGCAAGAACTGCATTTTTAACTTTCATGGTGAATTCGTCCTGCTGAAGTTCATGGTGTGCTTGTAGAAGGTAGCCATGACTTTATAGGGGGCCCACCAGTATTCTGGTGATGATCAATGTGTTGTTTATACATTTCATAATTTAAATTGTCTTTTATTTCCTATAAATGCATGTTTTAATTAGCTACCTGTGATTTAATTGTTTTATTGTTCTTTTGCAGGTTAGTGTGATGGGTTATGTTAGCATGAATTAGTTTTGTAGGCTAGGAATAGAATTTGAAGTATCTACACTAATCCCATATGCATTTAGATATCATATTACACCTTTATTTATGATCTTACAATCAAGTTTAAAACAAAGTTTTTAGAGTAAAACAGAGCTTTATTTGGGTTTCCTTTGACAGGGATCTTTGATGGATGGATAGATTTAATTCTAGTTCTTAATCATAGTTTGTTTGTCTTAGTTTTAGATAGATTTCGTTTGTTTAGTTGTTGGTTAATGTAATTATCAATTTACTTCTTAATATCATAGTTTAATTTATGTTTTTAATTCATTTTCTTATCATAGTTTGAATGGTTAAAATAGACATAGTATAGTTTTATTTCACGCAATTTCCTTTCATAGATTAAAATGCAATTAAATTTCTTAGTTTAATAATGATAATATCATTATGTTGTTGATGGTTTATACATGAATATGCAGGGTATTTAACATTACTTTTATCATGGATAAGTTTTCATTTGACTGTTTACTTCACACCTTTCATTTTTCCATTGAAATTTGTATTGAGCTTATACCATTAGAACTGTACTTTGTTCTCAAGTGTCATCAAGATATCATCCATCACCACCGAAGGCAATCACACAACCACCACCATTACATTTGAGTGTTTCATAGATTAAAGATAGTTTCTTGCTTTCGTAGATTAGAAGAGATAGTTTCTTGTTTTCATAAGTTTAGTTGGTAGTCTTTCTTGTTTTCATAAGTTTAGTTGGTAGTCTTTCTTGTTTTCAATAGAATATATTTCCTTTCATGCATTGCATCGAGCATTTAGATTTCCTTTCACGCATTAGAAATAGTTTTGCATTAGGCATTTAGTTCACTTGCCTCTTAGGCTAGCTAGTTGTTCAATGAGAAGTTTTTTCTTACTTGTCCCTTTTCTTTAGTAGGATAGATAGTTGTCTTTGCTTACTTGTCTTTTACTTTAGTATGTTAGTTAGGTGTCTTTGCTTACTTGTCTATTTTCTTTAATAGGTTAGATAGGTGCTTTTACTTACTTGCTTATTTATTTTCTTTCATAGGGTAGTTTATCATTGAATGTAGGTTGGAAAGTTAAAAGTAGTTTTCTTTCATCATTTGTTTAGTATGCTTAGTAGTTTACCTTTGCCTACTGTCATGAACTAGTTTTCTTTGAATATGCTTTTTACTTGCTTTCTTAGGAACTATCCATTAGTCGTTGGCCCAAAAGTACTTAGGTTACCTAGTTTCAAGTTGCTTAGTAGGTTTTGCTCATTAGATAGGTTTTTTTGAGTAGATTAGCCTTATATAGCTGATTTCCTTAGTTAGTCTACACTCCTACCAACCTTCTACCTTTGGCATATATTTTTCTACAACTCTAAGTTTACTTACCTCGGGTTGACAATTTAATTGAGGGTAGTTTAGTTTCCTTTTTAGTACATATAAATAAACTAACATTGGCCCAAACCCTAAATCCCATGACCAGACTATTATACCCTTTCTGTCAATAAAGGACACTCTGTCTTCAACAAAGATGCAAGTAGAACCGGATTCGCAAGCCCTAAGTCCGCATCACACTTCCTCAATGACTAAAGTTGAGGGTGTTTTTCAAAGAACAATCCCAGAGGTAGGGGTCCATAAAGAAGAGAAGAAACCAGAGTTTCAGAAGGAACCTGAGATGACTTCAGGACAAAGAACAATGTCAGTGCAAGAACATGGAGCTAGTCCTCCAAAACCCTCAGTAATGTCCATAGTTGCTACAACTCTATCTGTCAAGAACAAAATTTATAACACTCTTACCACCAGCGTTGTGGTTGAGGCTTGTGCCAGGACCATCGACAGGAGAGAATAAGGTGGAGACTACCTCAGACAATTCAATGACTAGTGAAATTCCACTGCAGGTTTGACCACCCAGGGATGCCACCCCTTTTGTCACTAACCGTGCACAATGGCCAGCAACTCAGCTAGTTGGAGTGATCAAGGCTTCAACCAATAAACTAGAGAAGAGCCTCCAGAAGGCCGAAAGGACCATAGATTTTACAAAGGAGAAAGAACTCCTTGCTCAAGCACGTAGAAAACATGAAGAAATTGCCAAGATCCAAGAGGAGAAGAAACTAGAAAGAGTCCAGGAGAGGCTTGTTGAAGCCTGACTGGAAATAAGGAAGGTAGCACCCCAACTACCAAAATCCAATGCTGCAGGGGAACCTGAGCATCAAATCGAGCTAATCCAAGGGGAATGGTCATAGTTGGCCATTCGCGTAGAGAAGTTGGAAGTGCAGTTGTGGGAAATATAGTAGGAAGCGGAACAACAACCTCGGAAGTTGGAAGAAGAGATGGAGAAAATAGTGTTGGAAGGAAACAATGCTCGAGCAACACTACACAAGCGCACAACTGAGTGCACAAAGATATTCAGAGAATTTAGCGATTGGATGGGAATTATAGCAAGGCACAAACAAAAGTTATAGGATGTGCATGGAAGAATACAATTTTTGAATGAAGAAGTTGCGGTCACCATGGACCCTCTCAAGCAACAAGCTAATTTCGATCAAATTCAACAAGAAGATAATGAGTTGAATTCTTGTTCAAGGTGCAATCTATAGCCAAGAAGGAGCTACGTGAATTTTGACCTGTTGATTAGATAGTGTATATAAAAAAGCATCAGGAGGATGTTACATCAAACTATGAATGGAAATTTCTGGTTGCATCCAATCCCAAAGGATGTATCACAGATGTGACTCAACAATTTTTAGCCGAAGCCTCACTTCTTACCAAGAAGTGGTAGGATAAATTTGGGAGTTTCCAAGAAGTCAGGAAGTGGGCCTTAGAGTTGGTCCCACAGTAAGGCCCTTCATTTGAAGAGGCAAATAAAGAGAAAGTGCAAGAAGAAGAGGAAATAAAAGTGAAGAAAGAGGACAAGGGAAAGCAATAATTACTCCTAGAAGTTTTGAAAGAGACAAGTACTTGACTCGAGGATGAGTCAATGCTTGTGGTTAGAGCCTATTGGGCCCTTCGTTTTTGTATTTGAAGCTGTGCAAGAAGGAATAAACTCCCATTTTTGGTTTAACATGAGTTGCGTAAGCTACAAAAGAAGATGGACAATAAAGAAAGTAAAAGAAGCAAAATTCAGTTGTGGAAAGGGACAATGCAACACCAATGAACAAAAATAAGTTACAACAATACAAGAAAGCATGCGATCCCAAAGCCAGAAGATCCCACTCAACCTATATATCATATGAATATTATTGTAAAAGGGTTGGGTTCGCTAGTGTTGATTGATTGCTTGGTTGTGATATTTATTGTTGTTGTTGGGTTTAGTTGAGAAAAGGTTCTATAAATATAATCTGTATATAGTTTTGGGTAGATAGTTCTCTGTGACATGAGTCCGTAGTCAGAAGTATGTAAAAAAGTACTAAGTTGTATCTCTGAGATTGTATTCGATAATTTCTGATGATAATAGATGAAGAATGACCCGAAATTTTGAAATATAATGTGGCATTCTGTGTTTATTCTTATGAATTGTATCTTTACATTACTTATTTATTATTGATGGGATCCATATGATATCTCTGTGTATGAATGATTTTCTCAACTTAAATATCTTTAGTTCCAATATGCATGAGTTCATATATGTTCTGTAGTTAGTCTATCTTGTGCAATATCATGGTGAATCTTGAAGGTTTTGGGAACCCACCTAAGCATTCTCCTTGCCATTACCTATCCTTCTATCTTGGTTGCTCTTTGGGTGAGAATTCTTCTATTTAGAGGATATGAAAATGCCAGTGCTCTAGAATACATGGTACCTTTTGTTGGTAACCTGAGAAGGACCCTGGTCTGATCAATTTCGTGCCAAAAAGTCACAAGGATGACAATGAAAGTCTTATGAAATCCAAGGAGCAACAGGAAGACTTCAACATGAAGTTAATGCAGAGCCTAGACAAAATTGAAAATAATTTGGATAAGTAGAGTGGGTCCAACAAATCAAGAAGCCACAACACCCTTGAGGGAAAAGGAATATCAAGGAGTGGTAGCAGACATCACCATCACTCCCAAGGACATACCAATAGGAGAGCACACAACAACTCAATTCCATATCCTGTCAGGAAGCATAAGAGGTATAGGGTGGATGACTTGAGAGTGGAAATGAATAGCATAAAACCTCCTACTTTTGATGGAGAGAAAAAGAAATATGAATATGTGGTACATGGGTGTTGGGCATGAGAAAATATTTCCAACTGCATAATTACTCTTCTCATGTGGAAGGAATAATTTTAATTTAACAACTGAAAGGAAAGGCATCCATGTGGTGGTATTATCTTGTGTAAGTGCAACACATTAGAGAGAAGAATGTTACTTGGAAGGAATTCAAGAGGCATTTTGAGAAGAAATACTTAACCAAGAGGTATTATGACAAAAAGATGAAATATTTCTTTGAACTCAAACTAGGAAGCATGACCATTGATGAGTATGAAATGATATTTTTAGAACTTTTGAAGTGTCTCCTTCATTAAGGATGAGACCGTTAAGATTTGGAGGTATCTGAGTGGGATGCCATCCTTTATCAGTGACAAGATTTAATATGATGATCCCAAGACTTTGGAGGAAACCATAAGAATATCCAAGTTCTTATATGATCAAGATAAAGAAAATCATACTTTCCAAAGAGCTTGGGAGGAAAAGAAGAAGTTCAATATGGAACAAAGGAAAAAGGGGAACACACCACCCTTCTTCAGAAAAATATATTAGGGACAACAAAACCCCTAGAGAGCCCAAAATGACTGAGACAGGTGGAAAAGACCAAGGAAGACACCCATTCAATTTTGAGGTTGTAAAGGAGATAATTTGTATAGAGACTGTCCTCACTGAGAAGACAAAGTGAGAGTTGTACACAATGTACATCAAGCAAAAACAATGGAGGACATCGGAAAAAGTGTTCTAAGGATCTATGCATCCATGGAAAACAAACAAGCAAAGTTTCAATCACTCATGATTGAAGTAGAAGGTATGATCAATAACCATGCCTTTACTATTTTAATTGATTCAAGAACTATTCATAGTTACATAGATCATAAGGTAGTGGAAATATTGAAATTTCCAAGAAGAAAGCATGGGAAATCTTGGCTGGTGCAGCTGGCTAGAGGAGCCAAGAGAAAAGTTGTTGATCTGGTTAAATCATGTCCAATGAACATGGATGGGATAAGTACCAAGGAAGATTTTAACATCTTTCCCTTGGGTTCATATGAATGTATAATTGGTATGGATTGGTTGGACCAACACCATGCCATCTTAGACTGTCATAACAAGATATTTATTTTCCGGAACAAGGAAGGGAACCCAAGAACAGTCCAATGAATTCCTAGGGTAGTTACTGACCGAGAGATCTTAGTAATGCAGCTAAAGAATTGTTACATGAATGGATGCCAATTATTCACGACTCATATGGAGGAAGCAACTAAGGATACAATGCCAAATATTGAGGATCATGTAGTCCTGAAATATTTTTAGGATGTGTTCAAGGAGATACTAGGACTACCACCAAAGAGAGATAATTATTTCTCTATAAAATTAATTCCTAGAGTATCTCCACTATCTAAGACTCCCTACTGGATGAGTACACCATAGCTCAAGGAACTTCAACTTCATATTGAAGAACTTCTGAGGAAGGGGTATATACACCCAAGCATGTCACCTTGGGTTTCCCTAGTTTTATTTGTAAATAATAAGGATGGGACATTGAGGCTATGTATTGATTTCAAACAGTTAAACAAAGTAATTGTAAACACAAATATCCATTGCCAAGGATAGATGAACTCTTCGATCAATTGACGGAGGAAAAAATATTTTCAAATATTGATTTGAGATATGGGTGCCATCAAGTAAGGATCAGAGATGAATACATCATCAATACTACCTTCAGGACAAGGTATGGTCATCACGAATTCACAGTGGTGCCATTTGGGCTATAAAATGCACCAGCTATTTTCATGTGCTTGATGAATAGTGTTTTCCGGGAATACTTAGACAAGTTTGTCATTGTATTTTTGGATGGCATCCTTGTATATTCCAAGTCAGAAGAAGAGCATGAGCATCCCTTGAGGATGGTGTTACAAGTGTTAAGAGAACACCAGTTGTATGTTAGATTGAGAAAGTGCTCATTTTATCAGAACCAAATTCATTATTTGGGCAATATCATATCTGAAGAAGGTATAACATTGGACCCTGAAAATATTGAAGCTATTAAAGGGTGGAAAACACCTAAGAATGTGACATAAGTTAGATTCATGGATCTATCTGACTACTACAAAATATTCATTGTAGTGTTTTCAAGGATTGCTCAACCGATTACTTCCTTGCAAAGGGGGTGAAGTTTTACTGGAAAATAGAGTGTGAAAATAACTTATAGACTTTGAAGAATTTTTTAACCAGTGCTCCAATTATGAGAATTGCAGATTCGAATGAATATTTTTTGGTTTGCACAGATGCATGCAAAAAAGTACTTGGTGGAGTCCTCAGTCAAAATGGGTTTCTGGTATGTTTTGAATCCAGGAAATTGAAAGAGCATGAAAGATTCTACGCTACTAATGATTTGGAGTTGGAAGCCATAGTACACACCTTGAATAAGTGGAGGCAATACCTCATGGGAAAAAGGCTTGAGCTAAGGACATACCATAATGGTCTGAAATATCTATTTTATCAGTCGACTCTAAATTCCATACAAAGTATATGGTTATAGATTCTCTATGAGTATGACTTCGATATCAAGCACATAAAAGGAAAAGAGAACAAAGTGGTTGAAGCACTCAGAAGGAGAGTGCATGAACTGCATGCTAAAACCGTTAGCATGTATCAAACTAATCTTAAAGGAATAATTTATGACGCTGCAAAAGTAGATTTGCAGTACATGGAGATAGTAACAAAATTACAGCAAGGTAAAATGCAGTAGGAGGTTGAAGATTATAAATTGAGAAATGATGAAATTCTCTTGTACATGAACATAATTAATGTGCCCAATTATCATGAATTGAGGAGTATGATCTTGAAAGAGATGCATAATGTACCTTATGTTGGACACCTAAGATATCAAAAAACCATTGCAATTGTCAAGAGCCAATACTATTGGCCAGGCATGAAGAGGGAAATTGTTGAGTACATTGCTAAATCTCTTGAGTGTCAAAAGGTCAAGGATAAGAATAGACACCCAATTGGGTTGTTGCAGCCATTTCCCACTCCTGAGTGGAAGTGGGAAGTGGTGTCAATGGATTTCATCACCAAATTTCCCATAACAATAAAGCAACATGATTCTATCATGGTGGTGGTGGAAAAGATTACTAAAGTTTCCCATTTCATTCCAATGAAGATTACTCACAAGGAAACCAATGTTGTTGATATTTATATGAGGGAAGTAGAATGCTTGCATGGCATACCCAAGAAAATTGTGTCTGACAGAGACCCAAATTTCACCTCAAAGTTTTGGAAGGGGTTATTCAAAGGGTTTAGAACAAATCTGAACTTCAGCAAAACTTATTATCCCAAGTATGATGGGAAAACGAAAAGGGTGAACCAAGTGATAGAGGATATGCTAAGGATGTACATGATGAAAAAACCATCTAAATGGGAAGACTATATACACTTGTTAGAATTTTCTTACAATAATGGGCACCAAGAATCACTGAATATGAGCCCATTTGAGGCACTTTATGGCAGAAAATGAATCAAACCAATAAGCTAAGACAACTCAACTAATAGAGCAGTGATTGGGCCATAGTTTCTTAGGGAAATGGAAGAGTATATGTAAAAGATAAAGCAGAATTTAAAGGATGCTCAAGACAGGAAGAAAAGCTACGCTGAAAGTGAAGGCCAATAGAAGTTCTCTAAAGTTGGGAAACTGTTCCAAATTGGCAGCTCGTTACTGTGGGTCATTTGAAATCCTAGAAAGGATTGGGCATGTAGATTATATGCTTACATTACCTGCATATATGACCATTCATAATGTATTCCATGTATCATTTCTTAAGAAATATACACCTGATGCTAATCATGTTATTGATTGGAATGTGATTCAGGTAGAGAAAGAAGGCGCTTTTCAAGTGCATTCAGTACACATTCTGGAACAAAATATCAAGAAGCTTTGGAATCAATCCATCGAGATTGTAAGGGTCCAATGGACTTGGTACAGCCCTGAGGATGCCACTTGGGATCACGAAGAGGACATGTAGGTAGAATAACCATATCTTTTTGAAGATTTTCTAAAATCTTGTTGTAATATGTAAATATGATGCACCAAGGACAATGCATAAATAACGGGAGGGGATTGTAATACCCCAAGGTTGAGCCCTTGCTAAATAATAATTATTTTTATATTCTACTGAGCCAAGTGTTTATAAGATGGGAGGCTTATGTGTTTATTAGGCCAGAGAGCCTAGATGTTGAAGGCTAGGGAGCGTGATTTTGTATATGTAAATACTCCCATCATTAATATAATTACATCATTGTGTGTAGACTGACCATAGAGAAAGCGTTATGGGGGAATAAGCTCCACTATTTTTGGTAAGGGAGGGGGGGCATATGAGACTGGGGAAAAAGGGCTAAGCTTATGAGCTCAAGCCCAAGAGAATAATATATATTTATTTTCTAAAGGTTGCAATGAGGATATTAATTTATCCTAATTTTTTCTTGCAAAAGGAATGAATCCCAAGTGGAGGGACTCATACTCCAAGAGAGTCGTGTGTCAATCAAGGTGAATGTAGATAAAAGTGGGGAAAACCGTTGTTTGGGGGGCCTTGGTCAGTCAATTTTTCCATATTTCCATCCACGCACCTAGAGACTAAGCACGTAGATAAACTTCCCCTCCATCATCAACCATGTACATGAACACACAGGTGGGAAAGCCTATGAAGAATTGAGTTAAACCATACTTCCTAAGAAGCACAATGTGCCCATACATTTCCTGAGCCCATGTGGAACCTTATCGGTCTGAGTTTTCTACCAACACAACCCTTTTGACCAAATATATCCAGTGGCCAACCTATTCTCCTTAAATGTTTTCTATGCTACCCTCACCAAGTGCGTGGTTGGCCATCCCATGAGATGAATCTAAGAGATGCGATTTCGGGCTTGTGGGATTGAAGAAGAAAGTTTTCAGGATCGTGAGCAACTCTCTCAGGTAAGAGAGGTTTTTGGGGAAGTGATTTCCCAGAGGGAGCCTCACGATAGTTGTAGTATTCTAAGACTTTCGGTCCAATCTGTTGTTGAAGCCATGGAAGGGGAGTGGGGTAGCCAAAATACTGTCGAGAAGAGAAGGGGCACACTCCTTGGGGTGGGAAAATCATGTGGGGAATGAGGTACTATAAGTTGTGGATGTGAGTGGACTCCTGGGGATAAAATCCTTCCTAGAGACTTTGTAACCTCAACCTAGCCTAGGATTACCTTTACTCTGGGTGGAGTTTAGTCCCATATCAGGGGTGACCCACTACTGATAGCTTGGAGAAGCATGGTCTAAGCCTAGGAGGTTTGTGGAAGGTATGCACGCAGTTGGTGGCCTTCATAAAAAGATAAGTACCATTTCTATGTTAATTTTATGTTGTGTATTATGTACATTTCTTGATAATTACAATATTTCTTGTGTAATTTGTTTGTAGAAGATGACTATGATTTCCAAATTAATTTGTGTATTAGTAGAATGTGTATGATCTATTTAAGTTTATATGTATGATGTTCCACAAAGATCTTTGTTTTCTATATCCAAGCAGGTCTATGCCTTGGTATGGACAATTTTGACTATCAAAATCAGAGTGAGAAGTTTCTTTTCAAGTGGCATTTCCTAGCAGATGGCTAGGGGTGTTACAAAACCAGACTACCATTGATCTGAAGAATAGACATATGATATTTGAAGTAGGAGATGTTAGCACTAGAAGTCACACCTAGAATGCTATAGGTGTAATCCCAATTCCCATCAAAATTTGAATAATTAAATCAATTTTCTGGTTGGAAAATTAGAAAGAAAGAGAGAAACAAACTATCTGCAGAGACATTCCATTGGGCATGGAGTCATAAAATTATGAAAATCAAAGGAAATCAAGCTTCCTACGAGACAAAAGGGATATATAATGATGAACATAAGAATGAAGTAGATAAAACTAAGAAGAAATATTCATCAAGCAATGATCCTCTTTGAAAAATGAATGAAAAAAATACTTGAACATAAATCATGAAAGAAGGAAATCACTGCAAACCCTTTGCAACTCATGAATCTCCTAACCATGAACAACCATTGATCCTCAATGTCTTAAATTCATTCAAGAAAGATGAAAATGTAAAATGTAAAACAAAGAAAACACAATCTGATAGTAATAACTCTCATGAATCTCTAATGGTAGAAATGTTATATTCTGATATGCCCAATAGGTATAGAAATCAACATACATAGCTAAATTGCCTCAAGCTCTCCCCTAACTCTCTCCAGTCCCTATTTGGAGTCATGTCACTTATTAAATATAAAATTACATAAACAATATCTCTAGGAGGTCACAACCTACTCCATGGATTGGATTATATGCCTTAGAGATATGTGGAAAACATAAAATCCAACTAATTCCTTGATTCCTGGAAAGTGTCTTTTAGAATAAATGAAACTGTAGCCAGCTTATTGTATGGATATTTAGTGGAGCTGAATATTAGGTACAAGTGTACCTTGGTGTCTAAATGATCTCTAAGAACCCATTTGAACCTCCTCATACAGGTGGCATCCCTCCTACAACTTGGATTTATCAGACTGTTAAAGTTTGCAGTGCAATTTCAGGATTCGTTGCAAACTTTCTTATAGGTGATTATTTAAAATTTTATCCCAAACGACGAACTGGGTCAGACTAATTGTTGTTCAACAAGTAAATAGTATAATTATACATCTCCAAAACAAATTTTAGAAGAACCCCGATCGACATTTAAAAGTTATGATGAAAAATATGATTTTGTTGTGTACCAACGTGCAATCAAGTTTGTAGCGCACAGTTGAGTATGCAACACACAGTTGATTTTGCGGAACATAGTTGAGTTTGCAACGCACATTTGATTTTGTAGCGTGCAGTTGAGTTTGCAGTGCACAATTGAGTTTGAAGCGCAAAATGAAGTTTGTAGTGCACAATCAAATTTGCAGTGCATAGTCAAATTTGCAGCGCACAGTTGCAAATGGAAATGAAGATAAGAAATGATAAGGCTTCCTTTTGAAACCGATCCTTGGAGATGTTGGATGATGTCTAGATGCAAAAACATATTGGTTATAACATTAGCTCCTACTAGGGAATGGAATGCTCCCTTCGAGCTGCCAAGAACTTGTAGTTCCAGTGCCTTATCCATTTTGAAAATATGAATCTTGTAGTTGTCCATCATGCGCTACAGTCAACCTGAGCTGCAAACTGTGAATTGTTCCTTCCCGAGGTATAATTATGCTCTTTATTGGAAATTAAAACATTTACACACTGTGTAAACTAAGGGAAATTCTTGAAACATCAAGCTTATTTATATACAATTCCTATACTAAGAAACTAAAAAACCACTTTTCTCATGTATATACAAATTTCTAAAATAGCCAATCAAGCAACTGATTTCTTGGCATGGATTTATGTTTACAACTGTCAGAAAAAACATAAAAAGAATCTAATGTATGAAACAAAAAATTCTTAGACAACTCATACTCACAACAACAAAAAAACACCATGCCCAAACTGTCAATGTGTGAATCTTTTGAAAACAAAGACTCCATCCAATCGGCTATTGGATCATGAAACTCATGACAAGTTTTTTTGGCTTGATCCAAAGGACAAGGATGCCACTGTATTGAATCTGCTATGTGAAGAACATTATGATATCTCCTATTATGAAAAACAAAAGACTACTACAACATATTTCCACTATTCTCAAATATTTCAAGTAAAGGATGAAAATGAAGCTTGTCTTCATCATATTTTACATGAGTAAGTATATTTTCAAATTCATCATAAACAGGTAAAATTTGAACACACGCAAGCTGAAGGACTTGTTTATCATCCTTCTCTTCAATCACACGTGAAAACACATCATAGGAGACCTCTTGAAAGACCTGAGGAAAATCATCTTCAAGAACTATTTCTTCATGACAAGCATCATTTTAATAGCTATTATATGCTGATGTGTACATTAGTTATTTGGAATCTGAATACTTAAAAGAAACAACTTGATCTTCATGAAAATTTGGAGCAACCTCAAAACTGCTAGATGCATTCGAGTCAAGGAAAAATGTGTCTACAGTGTTTATATCACCAACATCCTTATCATTAAAACAATCAATAAAATCTTCTTTCGAAACTAAAGAACTAGAGAAGGTTTTATATGGAGATGATTCCTCCTCTACATGATCAATAGTTTTTTTCTCTTCATCCTTATAACTAGAAGAATTACTAAATGAATGATGGATGTAGAATTCAAATTCTTTACAACAATTTTGAAAAATAAGGTTACCTCGATAAAATATTTTGAAATGATGATGAAAGACGGTATGAAACTCTTGTAATGATTAAATACTTGAGGGAGGAAGAGATATATACCACCCTCGAGTGTCTCCTTCTAGTGAATACATGAACATTTTCATGAGAACATCCTCATGATGTATATCTAACTGATCCATACATTGATGAAACATAATGAGGTGTTGTGCAAGATTATCCTCCTTCCTTTCTCTAAATACAGGTAGAAAATATCCCCATTCTGATATATGAGGTACTAGATGCAGGAAACTAGGAACTGCAAAACAATTAAGAGGTGAAAAACTCTGAGCCAAAACAACAACAAATTCCTTTGACATTCTTAAATTGTGGATTCACCACTAGATCTATCCTTCATGGAGTCTCCAGGTGAACGATGCATTTTTTACTATCTCATCAACCTTTTTTCACCATCAAAGACTGGATCTAAGATTTCTTGTTCTCCCAAAGAAAATATTCAACTCCATCCCTGATAACAGTGCCAAAAATTGTACCACTAGAAGTGACACCTAGACTGTTGTAGGTGTAAGACTAATACCCATCAGAATTTGAATAACTAAATCAATTTTATGGTTGGTGGATTAGAAATAAAGAGAAAGAAAGAGAGCAATAGACTGTCACGAGTAGTGAAAGCTTCACCAGAAGTTGGACAACAGAGCGAGAAAGAGAAACATAAAGAAGTTGTGAAAGACAGCGCAACACTAGCTAAGCAATAAATGGTTGCAATAGAACAAGGAAGCGCACAAGCCGAAGTGGAAGACATAACCTAGCTATATATAGGGTTGAACTTAATTGTAAAAGGGTTGCTCAGTTATTTAGTCGAGTTTTAGTTGTTGGTTGTTGTAAGTCGAGTCAAGTAAAGTCTTGAGTCTATAATGTAATCAATCTATCTTTCTGAGAATAAGAGCTCTAGAACATGAGTCCAGAGTCAAGAGTCTGTACATAGCATTATTTTGTATTCTAGAATATGTAATTAAGGAAAGATTCTGAAGCTAATATGAAGAAGGATTTGAATTTTCAAAATATGATGTGTCTATGTGTAGTTTACTTATGCATTACAATAATTATTTATGGTTTACAAGTTGTAATTGATGATTGTATGTTTAAAGGCTTGTTCATAATGTAAGTAGGTTAAATTGTTGCACACATAAGATTCAGATTTTTTCATGTCTCCTGCGTAAGATTAGGATGAGTCCTGAAGGTTATGTGGATCCTCCTAAGTCTTCTCCTTACCCTTCCCTATCTATTTGTCTCAGCAGCACTTCGGGTGAGAATTATTCTCTTTGTAGGAGATGAAAATTCTAGTTATCTAGACTACTCGGTCCCGTTTGTTGGTAACCTGAGAAGGACCCTGGTCTGATCAAACTTGTGTCAACAAAATGGTTCTCTTATCGGGACCTGTGTTAAAAGGGAACCTGTAGGGAGAATGCTTGTGCATATCCACATATATGGTATTGGACAATGGTGGGAAAGAAATTGTGATGCCTTCATATGGAAAGAAGCGAAACTGAGGGGAAAATTGGTGGAAGACACTTGCGAAGCAATCTTTTACTCAAAAAGATTGAGTGACCAGTACGAGATTTTCTAGGTTAAATTACTGGAGGAATTTTTCCACTAGATAAAGAGGATCCAAGAAGCTATAGAGTTCCAAGGATGAGTCAAGAGGATCTATTCTTGGGACACCAAAAAGATAGAAACACTTCATAGGATGGATTGTCCAGTCATGCGGGCGATTGATTTTTGGGTCAGTACCACACTAGAAGGATATATTGTCGAATTTGCAGCTAAGAATCACCAATATTTTTCACGAGCAAAGGGGAATTTCAAGAAAGATGCAAGGGGAAAATTGTTGAGATAAATCCCCCTGTGGATTAAGGTTTTATTGATGGAAGAGGGGATGTTGACTATGTCCTCGACTGAGATGGTAGTGTAAACACCCTCTCTTGGGGTAGAGTCATGGCGTGAGAGAGGGGAAGGTTTCTTTGACAAATGGCGGGGGGGGACAAGAAACAAACTCAAGATATGGAAAGACTTGAAGAGAGCCGATATAGTTGAGAAGTGGTGGCACGACAAGAGAAAGAAAGTAACAAGACAATCCGAGAAGTTGAGTAAAGAAGGCAGATCAGGAGAAGTAGAGGAAATACAGATGGAAGAGTTGAAGAATATGAGAAGACAAGAACGACTGGCCAGTCAAATATTAAATGAGAGAGAAGCGTGGAGAGAAATAAGTCCCTAGGAGGGTGGACAAGAAGGAGAAGGTGTAGACGTAGTAGAGGAAGAAGCCGACATGAATCTTGAAAAAGAGAGAGAAGATTCAGCCCCAATAATAGGAGAGATCGGGAGTTTGGCCAAAGAGATCATCCCAGTGGAAGAAAATGAGACCCTCCAGATAAAATAAAATCACTCTAAAGCTAGTGGAGATAGCCCCAAATCACCCATATCCCAAGTGTCTTCTATAAAAGAGGTAAGATCAATACTACCTTCTCTTTCTAGTTCCGTTCCAGTGAAATTAGTTAGTGAGTCACAACCATGAAGTGTGAGTACAGGGAGGATATTGGGATCCCCTGGTAGATCACAAGAAGGACCGTTAGGGTTTATATTGATAAGAAAAAAAATACCAACAATGGTTGACCACATGGGAGGTTCGATTGCCCGATACCCGAAATTTTGGGGTAAGGGAGATGAAGACGTTGAGCAACACTGGTTCTTGTTTGAAGCAATCTGGATATCCAGAGGGACTCCAGATGTGAATAAGTTGGTTGAGTTCCTACTACCTTGAGGGGTCACGCTCTCAAGTGGTACATGAAGATCATTGAGCTAGGAGTGCCAAGAATGCAAGGTCAAGCATTCACTCTTGGCTAGGTACGAACAAGGTTCATAGTAGAGTTCAAACTACCACGGTCAAAACAACAGGCTCTATCTGAATTGCGTGAGATCCAGCAACAGGAAGGTGAATCAACATGGGAATACAACCAGAAATTCAAAGATTCTATAGGGAGGTTGGCACATCCAATCTATGAACAACATAAAAGGGAGTGGTACATTCATGGGTTGCTACCTCTGACTTGTATTTCTCTAATGAAACAACTGATAGCCACTTTAATAGATGCCTTGGAACAATCGATGAATATTGAAGCCATGGAGGGATACCCTGGGAGCCTGAGAGTGACCAAACCCCCAAAAGATGTGAATCTGGTGCAACTACAAGGGAATATATTGATGCTCATAGAAAAGATTCAGGAGATGACGATACCCAGACCAGGATGACCAGAGGTTTGGTGCACCAGATGTTATACAAAAGGACATATGGTGAACAAATTTATATGAATAAGGGGAATGGGACCTCCTCAGAATCCGATGGTACCCCCACCAAGACCCATAGGAGGGGTTTCTCAAGTGTCGACGAACCTACCATTCCATAACCCCACCCTGTATCATGCTTTCCCAAGAGGCCAATAAACACCAACAGTTGAGTATTGTGAAATCTTCCAAATGCATGGGCATGGGCCAAGTGTTACACATGATTTTGGTCATTTTGGTGATGTATCAACAGTGATGTATTCAGGCTCCCAACAAGGACTTTTTGCCTAAGAAAAATGGCTCTTGTCTCCTTCCAAAAACATATTTTTTGATATGAGTTCACAGGCTGCATATGGACTAGGGTGCGATAATGCCTCATTCTCGTAGGCCACCCACACTTAGGGTGCGAAATTCTCGCATTATTCTCTATACACAGGGTGCGAACTTGTTTTTAAGCTTGGAAAGGAGAAGAGGTCTCGAGGGTTCTATAAGGGAATCTTCTAGAAAATGAGTTGGCATTCGTATCGTTGTCATTTTACTGACTTCTCAGATTTGATGAGATTATCCTCATCCATGTAACCATCTCTCCTTCTCCTATATATTGAAAGGTTTCTCATGGAAAAGGTTAAGCAAGATTGAATGAAGAATTGGTGAAAGAATTGTGTGAAGAACCCTTCTTTGACAGAAGCTGGAAGGCTCTATTTGGTCTATCAAGAGGAATTGGATCTTATTCATACAAGTACAAAGCAAGTGTGTGTGTTGGAACCAAGGGTCACTGAAAGAAAGCTTGCAACATCAAGGCGACCAGGTTGTATCTTCTACTTTCAATTAATATGATACAGAGGAATGTCCCTTTCCCATAAAGTCACTCTTACTTTATTGTGTAATTCCTTGATCATATGCATAAGTTGATGTTGAATATATTATTCTATATTCACTTTGGTTGGTTTGTGTTATCGTGGACTTGAATTCATGAGAGCATCGAAGTGAAGTAGGAACAACAGAGACCTAAGGAAGTGATATAAATGTATGTCACTTATTCCTCCCTATTAGTAGATTCAATGATTACAACTTAGGGAAAGAGTCATGTCCTATCCTGTTTTTTTCTAGATCCAGGTGGATCTAGGGAGATCTGTTAGTGTTCGCACCTACAGATTAGTCTGATAACAAAATTGGTGACTCCATTGGGGATGCAACCCATTTTTGGTGGATTTTGGTGGTTTTTCCTTGGCCATTTTCTCTTCGCTTACCATTTTTCATTTTCATCAATCTTTGAGTCTTGAGGAGACCCTGATAGACTCCCTGGGTCCAGAATCTCTTACAAAATTTTTGTCCTTTTTCCAAATTTTGCTTAGTTTCAGGTCTTCTCGCACTGCACCCTTCTGTGGCTTGTGAGAACTACTGGAGTTCGCACACTACTGTGCAGTCCAGTGTGAACCTCTCGCACTCTGTTTGTGACTAGCCTGCGAGAATACTTCATTCTCTCACTGTACACCACTGCTTTCCTACGAACCCATTTGCAAATTTTTGGGATTAAGGTTTTTGTATCCTCAGATGCCCAGATTTGTATGTGTGTCGAAAGAGAACTTCTTTTGCCAGTGATTGATTGTTTCTTGACTTCGGATTTTTTGAATGATTAGTCTTCAAAAATTGAAAGCTCTTCTTGTTCATTTTTTCTCAACTATTATCTCTTGACCTTTTCTTAACAAGGATATAATCTCTGGTTCTGAAATATGAGTGCTTGTTTGGTTGGGAGATGATGATCGGTTTAAAAGTTGGGATTAATTGTCTTTCTCAATTTCTCATTACTTGGAAACTTGTTGCCCTCGTGCATTTGAAAAGACTAGTCTTGTCTGCTTGTTATTTTTGTCTTCATTGAAAGATTGGTTTGTGTTTTTTGTTGTATATTCCTTTTCATTAGTTGCCAGTTTTTCTTAGTTCCACCACTGTTGTGTGGCTTCTATTGAAAATTAAAAAACATTTTTCTTTTTTACGTAGCTTTTATTCAAAAATATTGGCATTCAATTGTTGAAATAGAACAAATAGAGAATTGGCATTGTTCATAATTTGTTGATATTGCATTTCAAAGAAGATTGTATATCGTAGTTCAAGATTGTTCCAAAAAACTCCTCTTTCCCTCCTGTAAATAGGATTCATTGAAAAAAAATTGGTATCTTTCATTCCTATTTATGCATTGTTGGTTCAGAGTCTCACACAACATCAGTTTCATTTCTGTCTCCTTTGAGTAACAACAACCTTTAATAATATTGCACAATTTTTAAAATTTAACTAGTAACTCTTTTCTAGGACTCTATTACACCAACATTAGCTAGGCTAGAGCTTTGGAATAGCCAGAGAGATACACTCTCTGAAGAAAAAAAAACACAATAGCATCTTGTGGTAAGGAGTATCAAATTCCATTTACAATATTCTATCTTGGGAAGCCCTTCTCACACAAGGGTCAAACCTGAGGTCACATTGATATTGACAGAGTTACTCACCCTGCTTTGTTGATATTGGTGTAGAGATTGCACGTATTACGGGGGTCACTTGAAGGTATACCCACAATGATGAGTGGAAGCCTCTCAAGTTGATTTTGGGATAGATACCTTGCCCTTGTGTGTGGATCAGACTGTCGACTGTTCCCCCAGGATTTATTGTTGTTGGCGGTAACCTTAGTGGCCTATCTTCTTAGGGTCTTACACAAGGTGACTGTGAAGGCGAAAGTCTTCACAGTACCTGGAATCGACATTGGCCAAACTCACTCGGGCTTCTTGGAGGGTATACCCATGATTATGTGTGGGAGCTTGCACCACAGTGTAATTTCATTAAGCAGGCCGTCAACGTAAATTTTCCACCCTAGCCCAACCCCTTCTGATCTCGTCGTTGCAACGTTGGATTTTATCACCAACTAGTGACTTCGGAATTAGAAGGTCTTGTTTGCTTGGTGTTGCTTCCTAGATTGTTACTAGCGCATGCTGTTTGTTTACCCAAGTTGACCATATAATTTTCTTCATAAGTTTTCAACTCGATCATAATTGACCCTCCACACTGTTCATGTAGAATGAAAGGCTTACCCCTAGAAAATATGGAAGGTTCTCAACCCTTGCGTACCAACTCACCGGAGGGCTCTCCTCAACAGAGTGAAGTCCAAGACGTTACCACTCCACAAGTGGAGAGAACTAACTCTCTAGAACGGTTCTGAATTACCAATTCTCGAGAGGACTTTCGAATTCATCCTGACTCCAAGAGACGTATTATGTGAGTGAATTCTTCCGGAGACTTGGTTGTTCTATCTTCTGGATCACCGAATGGACCTTTCCTAGGACCTGAGGGTCAAGAGCCTTTTTGGACTACTGGCATTTTTAGATGGGATCTCTTTGTCTCAGGAGCAGGCGTTGATATCACCATCGCACCTGCGCTACCCAAAACATCTGATCCATACGCAGTACCTTTTACTACTTCTTATTATTTTCCTGGTACAGAATCTCTACGAGCTGACCACATCTTAACTCTACCTTTACAAACGGTCCATTATATAGATACTACGAGTCTTCACACTGGGATTACCATGGCTAGCCAAGCCCCCATTGGCACACCGTTTTCACCCAGAGTCACCCTGACACTTCCACCCGGATACCATGCATTGAATGCCTCTATTCCCGCCTTGGTGAAAATCTCATCCAGAAATCTTGGCAGTTCTACTCCTTCTGGGCACCATCCTCCTGGTTTCATTCCAACACTTCCCCCACCCCCTTTCAGAGGACCCCTTCGTTCCTCTATTGGAGGCACTGATCCTAGTGGCACCATTCCGTCATTCACACCAAATTACCAGATTCTTGTTGGTGGACAATTTCACCAAGGAGGACCAATTCAACCCCCACCGACCGCACCCTATGGATAAATCCCAATCGGGACACAACCCCCACTGACCTCACCCTATGGAAAAAACATACCTCCATCTTTGGCCTAGTATTGGAATCATCTTATACAACATAATCCTCACCCGACTAGGGGGCAACAACCTCTAACTAGCTCCGTCATACCCCCTAGTACCGCCAACCCTATCCAGGTACGTATAAACCTATTTGGGGCTTTATTTATCAATCCCACACCCTCGTTCAAGGGTACAATCCTCTGCATTACTTGCCTCCACACCAACCACCGAATCTGCCTAGATCCTCGCATTATATGCAAACTGCTTATGGTCCCATTGGTTTGCCAACGTGACTCCCTCTCCAAAGTCACCAGTACCCGCATGTGAATAGACAGTTACCTTTCTTAGCCACCCTAGACCTCCTGGATCCATTAAGGATTTTAAATGATCCGATCTGTCACTCTCCCCAATGGCCCGCCATACCGTCCAAACTACCATCCGACATCCCTAAATTCGATGGCAAACTGGGAGAGGACCCGAACAATCATGTAATGACTTTTCACCTTTGGTGCTCATCCAACTCCTTGATGGATGACTCTATTCATTTACACCTTTTTCAATGAACTCTCATAGGTTCTTCTGCGAAGTGGTATATAGAATTACCATGAGGTTTCTTCACTAACTTCAATACCCTCGCTATGGATTTCCTCACCCACTACCAGTTACCGATCCTCTATGAAACAAAGATCAATATTTTAAGTTCTTTCAAAAAAACCAAAGCCACTCATATCTCCGATCACATTCATGAGTGGCGACGGAGACGACGTCTCATCAAAATCGAACTTTCTGATCATTTGCTGGCAGAGTGGTTCACGAAATCATTTGTGAACGACATTGGCCATGACATTTCCATGGGTGGAGTTGTCACAAAAGAACGGGCCTTTAGTCGTGCTCAATACCTTGACCTCATTTACTCACAAATAGTTACTCTTTACAACTTACTCCCTGATGCGCCTCGTCCTTCTACTTTCGCCACTTCAACTACTCCTGCTACTTCTCATGCAGTCGACGGTGTGATTGGCACTTTCCATGCCCAACCTCATTCCGCCCAAACTTCTAGCAACAACCCCAAACCCATTTCTTCTAATGTTCAAAATTCTTCGTCTCCTACCCCCCCCCACCGACAAGACTTCTGAGGTAAATGTTGTTCAATATACCCCCATTGGTAAAAACAAATCCAGAAAAGGAAAGGGTAAGAATAAGGAGGAAAAAAATAATTCACAAGAAGAAAGAACCAAAACACCACCTGTTGACGATATGGATAAGCGCAAACCTTGATACCCTTGTCTTATATATGGTGATGATCACTACACCAAGGAGTGTCCATGACGAGCCGAGGTTACTAAATTCCTTCAAGGGACCATGAAACCACCCACTTCGGCTGTATTGTCACAACCTTTCCCCTCTCAACAATAGGTCCAATTGGTCATTCATGACCAACCTTCCCCCTCCAATACATCCTATCTCTTAATGTGTACAAGAGATTCAAAGAAAAAAGACATCACACTTACCACTCGAGCCAAATATTATCCTTCCTCCAAAGAGACAGTTAACGCGATACCTCCTTCATTGGTCTAACCATCTCCCACGACTCCACCTACCAACGGTCCTCTTCATCTCGAACGACTGAGCCTCGACACAGTTCTTCACCCTCCTCCAAAGGGCGTTGTTCAGAAATGGAATTTTAATCCTCATGGCCGTGTTGCCCAAAACTACAGTATTGTTGAAGATCTGGCCCAAGCACTATATGCGATGTCATCCCTTGAAGTCCTTCAAAGTTGTCCTATACAACGGAAGGCACTGTTGAAATCTATTGGTGGAATCGACCCTACGGATACAAATTTAATAATTTTTGACTTGGAAGATCACATTCCAAGGTTACCCCCTCAACTCGCATTCCAAATACAAGTTATTGTCTTGGACAAAAACATTTGTAGAACTGTTATCGACAAGGGTTCCTCAACGTGTGTCATGTCTATTACTTGCTGGAAATCCATTGACTCTCCTCCTTTGATTGAATCCCACAATACACTCAAAGCCTTTAATGGATTCTCTTTTAAGCCCTACGGTGTCCTCCCTTCGTTGCCAATTACGTTAGAAGGAAAAAAGTTCCAAGTTGAAGTGGATGTCTTTGACACTCCTCTTGATTAGAACCTTCTACTTGGTTGTAGCTGGATCGATTCCATGCGCACAATTGTGTCAACTCTTTTCTGTGTTGTGCATTTTCCTCATCAAGGAAAGGTAATTACCATTGACCAATTATCCTTCTTTAACTCGAATGCATGTACCAGCAACATACCATTCATTTCCAAACCCCCCCTGGATATGAGAACGTCGGTGTGGGTCTTCTTAAAGATTCCTCATTAATGGGTACCTTCCCCATCCCACCACCCGATGTTCCACATCCATCTGTCACTTTGATCAACATGATCTCCACCTCTATTCATGGAACCCCTGCATCTCACGACCCATGGTTGGTACCCAAACCTGAAGATCATCTTCGTTACAGTGACAAAATGTCTTTGAGTCCGGTCGAATCCTCCTATCAAGCCATTCAATCGGCAACCCCTTCTACCCCCTCTCTTGGTGATTTATCTCCATATCCTTTCCGCGTCATTTTTTCCATGGATGAGATGATTATGTCTGTTATGGACGACACCCCTTGGGACGATGGACATCATCGTTCCATCCTCTTCCTGGAACAACACACCATCGATAGATACCAATGGATCGCGAATCCGTCGACCGTTGTCATTATTTCTACCATTCCTGAGCCTACACACAATGTGTTTTCAGAAGGGAACTTAAGTAATATCTCACCCACCATCCCCCTTGACATATCCATAAAACCTGGGATTGTCAAAAATGTGCATATCGGAGCTTCGTGTTCCCTTGACGAAATTGTCACCTACAAGTCACTTTTCAAAGAATTTCATGACGTCATCACTTGGAGCTATGAAGAAATACCGGGTATTGACCCCGACATTATGATACATGTGATCAAGACATACCTAGACGCTAAACCCGTCCGACAATGCCTTCGTCCGGTCCACCCATGTAAAGCAGCCGCTATCAAGATTGAAGTCAAGAAACTTCTCAAAGCCAGCTTTATTTACCCAGTGGCTCTCACTGACTGGGTTTCCAATCTCGTCCCGATCAACAAGAAACAAGGCACGATTCGTGTGTGCGTTGATTATAGGGATATTAACAAAGCATGTCCTAAAGACAACTTTCCTACCCCCTTCATCGACCATATCGTCGATGATTGTGCCAGAAGTGAGATCTTCTCTATGATGGATTGTTTCTCCGGATATAATCAAATCAATATTGTTCCCAAGGAACAACAAAAAACCGCTTTTATTTATCCTTGGGGCACTTTTGCCTATCAGAAACTTCCTTTTGGTCTAAAAAACATTGGCGCAACCTTTTAACGTGCTATGTCTTATGCATTCCATGATATCAAGCACATCATGCATCCATATCTTGACGACTTACCCACTTATTCCATGCACTGTGTCGATCATCCAATACACCTCCGAGCCATTTTCCTTTGATGTTGGTTTTACCATATACGACTGAATCCTCACAAATGCATTTTCTGCGTAGAATCTAGATGACTTCTAGGATTTATTGTTTCACATCAAGGGATCATGGTAGATCCTTTGAAGGTCGAGGTGATTCTCAATCTCCCTCCTCCTTCTTCACTTCCCCAGTTACAAAGTTTGCAAGGGAAAGCAAACTTTCTTCGTTGTTTCATCCCGAACTATGTTGAGATAAATCTTGGATTTATGTGACTACTCAAAAAGGGGTCTGAGTTCGTATGAGACACCATCGCCAACCAATATTTTGAAGCTTTGAATCTATCCCTAACATGTACTCTACTTCTTTTCCCACCTGACTATAGCTGCGATTATTTCCTCTACCTCGCAGCCTTGGATTACACCATCGCTATGGTTCTTGTCCAGGAGGATGATTCTCATGATGAACATGTCATCTATTACTTGATTCAAAGTCTTACACCGACTGAAACCAAGTATTTACATGTCGAAAAACTGGCCTTAGCAGCCGTCCAAGCAGTTCAATGTTTCTGGAACTATATCCTCTCTCGCAAGACTACGATAATTTCTAACTGCAACCCTATGCAGCACATTCTCACACATCAACTGCCAGGGGGAAAATACTCCAAATGGATCATGATACTCCAGGAGTTTGACTTAGAATTCAAATGCACTAATTCCAAGAAATCCTTAGTGTTTGTCGAGTTGATATGCGACTTTCCCTACTCTGAGACGAAAAATTTAGCAACCAATTCATTACCTGATGAATCCCTTTTCCTAATAAGTTCCGATGATCTTTGGTATGGAGATATCATCATATATCTCTAAACCCATAATTTTCATCCCAATTTTTCTAGTGTTGACCACTGTCGAAGACGCTACCCAGCCCGTCAATATATTATCCTCGGTGATACTCTTTATCATCGTGGGATTGACTTATTTTTTTGACGCTGCCTCACGTTTGATGAAGCCGAGAAATACCTCAACAACTGCCATTCTAGAGCCTGTCGTGGTCATATGTCTGGGTATGCTACTTCCCAGAAGATCTTGTGAGAAGGGTATTTTTGGCCTTCTTTATTTAACGATTTTATAAAATCCATCCAAAAATGGCACGCTTTCCAGACTTACAACCATAAAATATGGTCACATCGTGCTGCTCTTCACCCTGTAGTCTCCGTTGGTCCTTTTGTGAAATGGGGTATCAATTTCATGACATGTCACCCTCACTCAGTCTGGGGGCATGGTTACATTATTGTAGTCATAGATTACTTTACGAAATGGGCCAAAGCGATGCCAACATTCAACAATACTGGAAAGACCGCAACATTATTCATTTTCAATCACATCATAGCTTGTTTTGGTGTTCCTCAGGCTATCGTTACTGATCATGGTAGCCACTTTAGAAAATTCATGATGTCTGAACTCACTGAAAAGTTGGGTCTTCGCCATGAAAACTCGACACCCTATTACCCACAAGCCAATGGCCAAGTTGAAGCAATAAACAAGGTCCTCATTACCATGCTTCGACGAATGATAGGGATTCACAAGATGAGTTGGCACATGATGTTTTTTTCAGCATTATGGGCTCATCAGACATCCGTTAAATCTGCTACCATATTTACACCATTCCAGTTAGTTTATGGCCTAAAATCCATCCTACCGATTGAATGTGAAATACCCTCCTTAAAACTAGTTGTCGAACTCCTCCCGAACACTTCTGCCAAAGAAGAATGTCTGTTGTATCTCATGCGATTAGACAAAACTCGTCACGACACTACCCAAGTCATAGAATCCCAGAAGAAACGTGTCAAGGCCCAATACGACAAACATGTCAAGCCTCGCATTTTCTCTGAAGGCGATCAGGTTCTCCTCTATGAATAAGATCGGGATATGCTAGGAGCCAAAAAATTTGAAGCCATGTGGCGAGGTCCTTATATCGTTAAATGAGTTTTGGAGAAAGGAGCTTACGAGTTAGTAAATTACTACGGTATCCCTTTGAGTGAACCCATAAATGGGTTGTACTTAAAGAAGTACTATGCCTAATATCACCGATGCATGAGTACTTGTATTTCATTGTATCATACTTCTTGTGTGTTACTGTAGTATGATTTTTCGTTATCTGGTCTCTGCTCTCGGCCGCTTATGTTACATTGTGTTTGGTTTCCAGATGTCGGAGTCTTCGCTACCCCACATTGGCTTCGCTGATGGCACTAGCCATAGTACTCAGAACCTTTCTTCTATTGCTTGGGAAATTTACGTCCCTACAAACAAACTTATCACTCTACGAGGTGTGTGTCTTGGCCGTGCGACCAACAATATTGCAGAGTATATCGCCATCATCGAATTGTTGATTGATGCTATTTCTCTCGGTATCCACCACTTGGTTGTGCAACTCGATTTGCAACTAGTAGTACTACAACTAAGTAATGTCTATGCCATTCAAAGTCCTACTTTATTATGGGTATATTTACGAATTCACCTCTTGGAATGTTATTTTGATTATATTGAATATCATCACATTCCTAGATGTTTAAATACATTAACTGATGCATTAGATAACTATGTATTAGAAAAACATTTGGTCCATTTATAAACCAATCACATCACATGTATCACACAACACAAGATAAGCCAGCAGAAGCCATACATATGTATATAATGATAAAAAGTTTTTTACAAAAAGTTTCTATCCAAAGACCAAAATATCAAAATGTAAAGCTCATAGCTTCTACAAAATATCGTCATGGGTGACACTCAGGATAACACATGACTACCCGGGCCACCCTACAAAGCAGTCAACTAATAGAATCTGACACGCCCATAGTGTGGCACTGATAACGTCGAGGGATCTCCCCGATAGCCATATCTGGAATGTCAGCAGTCAACCCCTCCAAGTTTTGCCCCACTGCTTCATAGTCTTCAACATCCCATCATGCCACTGGAGCCGCCTCTCCTTGTTTCTAAATAGGATATGTTCATGGTGGTCGATATGGCCCCACATCTGTGTCATCAAAAAGAGATTTTTGATCAGTTCTTGAACAAACATAAAAAACATTTTATATGATAAAAATCACAAAAACATTTAAAAGAAAAAAATGTGTACTTCTTACCTAGGTCATCCCACTGAGCATCCTTAGGTAGGGATAAATATGGATCCCCCAGGAATTCCAAACCAGCGTATGCGTAGTCATCAACCATTAGAATATGTGGCCGCAACCAGTCAAAGAATGAGTCATTGTATTTGATGATAGGCCCAACTACGTGTCGGGCCATGAGGTTGCACCACCTCAACATCCTCGAATCCTGTGGGACTGGTAAACCCCACTCAACCTGTAATCTCAGTAATGGGACCCTCTCGAGAAAGAAGGACACCAAAATTGATTTGTACCCGAATTGCTTCAAGTCGCCTTTCCTGCATTTCATCAATTACCTCTTCATACTGTGGAGAACTGCATCCGACCAGTTTAAGACGCATGGCTCTGTGCACTCTATGGCGTATTGGAAGTAGCTCTAGAGAGCCATGTGTGGAGCTGCGCTCCCATCCATGCATGCTATAGTGAACAAGATGGTTCGCAGGGTCAAAGCTTGGACCCCCCAAATATCCAACTTGCCTTTGCTTCTTTCTACCTCTAGGACATAGTACTAGTGACAATACTCACTCATAGGGAGTCCTCCACCTCGACTACTAGTCAAGCTAGCGTGGTACCCACGCCATGATAACCTTGTTAGAAAGTAAATATCCTTGATACCTAGGGTCAAGGTGTGGACTCCCACGTGAAACAACTGTTGTTCCACATCCCACATATGAACCAAGTACTCCAACAACCTGATTTGGGCCCTCATGCCCAGGATCCAGAAGAATTTGAAGAGCCCACAGTCTCAGAGGGAGGCAACGGTACTCGGGTCATTCCTGAAAATGGAATCCTCCTCATCATGTTCTCTTTCTCACCACTCCATCATCATGATGGTCAAATGCCTGCACAATCACCATAATATAAGGATCAACAACTAATTTCAAAACTTGGCATAATTTTTTAATGAGAAAAATCAAGTTGAATTTTCATTTTTTGGCCCTCGTAGGTGCCCCTTTAGCACAGTGTAATATTCTCACAGGTTCCCTTAAGGCCGCCTATGAGAATCATGCATTCTCGTAGGTCCCATATGGCTAGCCTGCGAGAATGCTCAGGCGCAAGTTTTGGTCCTAAAATGAACCCAAAACCTTGAAATTTGCCAATGAAAACAAAAAATAAACCATGGAATAGATAGAAGATCAAGATCCTACCTCGTTGACGGAGACGGTTTGCCAAATGGTCGCTTGTGCCTCCTGTGATCGAGCAACGAAGTTTGGGGCAAAAAGAGGGGTTTTGGGCAAAGTTCTTGGCAAAATCACAATGAAAATGGTAAAATCCTTTTTTACCCATATTTATTTACTTTTTACCGTCTTTGTTGATTTTTATGTTGTTTTTTCCATAAAACCTAATTCCTAATAGTCCTATGAGTATGAATTTTTTCAGATATAACAACTTTGAAGTCCACACGAAGGAGTACATATGTTTTCTCTTTTTTCATCGCATGCACGACTGTTTTTTATGGTTTTAGACAAAATCTTGAGCTTAGTCTTTGTTCGTTCTCGGGCTCGAAAATACATGAGAACATAATCGAGCACACTTTTATCACTTTTTCGGGCTCATAAAGGTTATATGAAAAAGGAACCCCCGGGAGTTCTCTTTAAGCTCTTTTCAGACTCTTTAAACATGAAAAGATTATCGAGCGATCTTGTTCTTTTCACGCTCGTTAATGTATTTGAAGAAAACATCTATTGAGAGATAGTTTATCTCTTTTTTGGTCCCATCAGACTACTTTACGAAAAAGGAACTGAGAGAATTCTCTTTTAAGTGTTTTTCTAGATTCTATAATCATGAAAAACCTCACAGTTTTCTATCTTTGGACTCGTTAAACAAACATCAGAAGACCCGTAATGGGACTGAACCACTCCTTCCTAGGGTTCGTTAAACATACTTCGAGGGACTCATTTGAAGGATGAGCTTACATCAAAAATCATATGTTATCCTCCTCAAGCTTGCATAAAAATAAAGAGGTACTCACCAGAAATGGTGGGGGAAATTTTGGGAAAGGGATGTGTTTTCGTATTCATATTAATGGTAGTAAGTGTCGCTCTTGAAATTGACACCCCCTATTCATTATTTGAAGCTAGTTTGGGAAATCCATTTGTCTCTCGCTCGAATCACCAAAAGATCATATCCCAGGTCATCCCTGAGTCAGTGTTGCCAAGTCTTGAGCCGTGTCATTCATATGTTCAAGATAAGTTCATTCAAATCCTTGATTAAGTTGGCCATCTGCAGTTGTCCATTCTTGCCATGTCAGGCTTCCCTGTGTCTGTTCCAACCTATACTCATACTCAGTTCCACCTTCAAAATATATTACTTATTTAATGTCATTGATTGGGGATACATCAAGGCCCTCTTGTGACGAGTCTCGTTCCATCGAATCCAACTCATTATTCGGAAACAAGACTTAGAAATTGTTTGGTACCTTGGAACTTGCATGCCTCAATTGCAGGTTTCCTTCCTTTCGACAGTGGGTTTTCATTATTGACCCCTGATCGGGAGTTTCCATCGAATGTTCGACCTCAACTCATTTATTCACATTCGGTGGATTGTACTAGTGTACCTTGGGAGTCATTGATATCAATGGTGATTTCCCTTGAACTTGTTGACGGTTTCATCAATGACCAGTAATCAATTGGTTTCTACCATGTTCAACTTCAACACATGTAATCACATAGCTAGATTCATACTTTCAGGTGACGATATTGAAGACCCTGGGTCTCATATTTTTGATCCAGGTTGCGATGGAGTATGTATGATTTGCATCGACACATAGATCCACTTTGTATGTCACGTGGCTATGTCGTCTTAATTTGAGTATTCTCGCATAGATCCACAGTGTATTCGTGGTGGCTATGCAGTATTTTTTGATGGAATGGATCCATGGTATATGATTGGTGTCCATGACCTATGTTCATGCTGTTATCCATATGTGATCTGAGTATGGGAATGCCTACCTCGGAAACTGGTATTATATTCTGTAGATGCTTGGTTGTTTGCAGGTTTCTGATTAGATGCACTCCTAGTTTTCGACACACACACACAAATTACAAAGTATTTCGGTTGTCAAAGATTACAGCCTCATACTTTGGGGGGCATTCTGTTACACATGATTTTGGTCATTTTGGTGATGTATTAATAGTGATGTATTCAGGCTCCCAACAAGGAACTTTTGCCTGAGAAAAATGGCTCTTGTCTCCTTCCAAAAACATATTTTTTGAGATGAGTTCATAGGCTACCTATGGCCTAGGCTGAGAGAATCCCTCATTCTCACAAGCCACCCACACTTAGGGTGAAAAATTCTCATAGTCTGCTCTATACACAGGGTGCGAACTTGTCTTTAAGATTGGAAAGGAGAATAGGTCTCGAGGGTTCTAGAAGGGAATCTTCTAGAAAATGAGTTGGAATTCGTATGGTTTTCATTTTACTGACTTCTCATATTTGATGGGATCATCCTCATCCATGTAACCATCTCTCCTTCTCCTATATATTGAAAGGTTTCTCATGGAAAAGGTTAAGCAAGATTGAATGAAGAATTGGTGAAAGAATTGTGTGAAGAACCCTGCTTTGACAGAAGCTTGAAGGCTCTATTTGGTCTATCAAGAGGAATTGTATCTTCTTCATACAAGTACAGAGAAAGTGTGTGTGTTGGATGTGTTGGAACCAAGGGTCACTAAAAGGAAGTTTGCAACATCAAGGCAATCAGGTTGTATCTTCTACTTTCAATTAATATGATACAAAGGCATGTCCCTTTCCCATAAAGTCACTCTTACTTTACTGTGTAATTCCTTGATCATATGCATAAGTTGACGTTGAATATATTCTGCTATCTTCACTTTGGTCGGTTTGTGTTGTCTTGGACTTGACTTCACGAGAGCAGCAGAGCGAAGCAGGAACAATAGAGACCTAAGGAAGTGATATAAAGGTATGTCACTTATTCCTTCCTATTAGTAGATTCAATGATTACAACTTAGGGAAAGAGTTGTGTCCTATCTTGTTTTGTTCTAGATCCAGGTGGATCTAGGGAGATCTGTTAGTGTCCACACCTATCAATTATTCCGATAACACCAAGACAGTTCCCCATTATGAAAAGATATTCAATGGTACCCAATATAGTGCACTTTATGTCTGTGCATATACCACACATAATACCAATCAATGTAGAGCATTGGATGCACTTGCAGACATGTTAGAACGAACAACATTCAGGGTCAATGAAAACCCTCAGGGACCGGGAAGGGGTCGAGGAGGTGGAGCCAGAGGAGACTTTAGAGGAGGAAGAACCAGGGGAGGAGGGAAAAGAATATGTTATAAATGTGATGAACAAGGTCACCTGGCTAGAGACTTTCCTCATCCAAGGCAGCCATGGTTCTCTCATTGCAGAACCAACGGGCATGCAACTGTAGACTACCTAGAATTAATTTCAAAATGGGAAGATAGATTATGACAATGAGGAACTAACCTCATCAGTTCATAAATAAAGAGAGTCGTTAAGGGACACTTGCCTAACCTAAATATTGTCACTCGAGGAGGAGCAAAGACATGATTTGATGTCAATACTCTACTTGAGATCGAGAAATAAGCACCTAAAGAAGACAGGTACAAACCTCTAAAACATAATTTGTTCTTTAAATATGCCATAGAATTATTTCATAATATTCCTAACCCTGAGATGTATGAGAAACCCCCATAGCCTATTGTTTATCCTAAGATGGTGCAAGTCCCTGCTTCACCCCTTACACCCAGAAACCCTTTAGTCATACCAAGACAACTTGAGCAACCTCAAAACATAGTTGACCTTTGGTTTCAGTTATTCTTTGACATTCTGGGGAATGATAAACTAACAGAAAAGTTGTGCAATACACTACACCTATTTTTAGGGAATGAAGAACCCCTAGAAGCAATAATAAGGGCTAATGTTCCTAAGAAGAGTACTTAGAGAGTGCATCGAAGAAAAGTACGAACCAAAAATTAATTTCGACTAGTAGCCCAGCTAGATGAATTTGAGATTAAGGATGTCATGTTGGATCTAGGATCCAATGTGAACATTATACCTAAGAAGACCTGGGAAGCCTTAGGAAAACCTAGGCTGAAATATTCCCCAATTCAGTTAAGAATGGAAAACCAATATTGTATCTTTGCCATTGGAAGATTGGAGAATGTGGTAATAGATGTTGCAGGAGAAATGACAGTGGTTGACTTTGAAGTCATTGAGATCGTGGGAGATAAGGACCCTTACCCTGCACTACTTGACATCAATTAGGCCTATGCAAATTATGCAGTCATCGATTTAAAGAAAGATACCATGACCTTTGAGGCTGATGGAATCAAGGTAGTTCAACCGTTTGATCCATATGTAGGACCTAGGTATACAAAGCCAACAAACAATAATATGGAGGGAGAATACTTGGACCATATGTACACCATAACAGCAGGAACAAGAGACGATTATATAAATCCTATTGTTGATGGATCAGTAAGTTGGAGAAGCATACAGTTAGTAGACAAAGATTCAGAACTAGCTTTTGATAGTTGGAAACAAGGTTCGTATAAAATATTCTGAAGAAGATGTGCAACTGTCAGAGTAACCATATGGGTTGGGACTGAAGTTAGATAACACCCAGTGTACGATGGCACCTTAGAAATAGATAGTTTTATGCTCAACATGGAGGAAAATGTAGTAGAAGATCAAAGACTAACGGTACTAGATGTATCTTTTCAGAACACCTCTTCTAGATGGTGGGATAATCATAAAGCCTTAATCAAAACTCGGGATGAGGTGAAGCAAGCTATCAAGTATAGGTTCTAGAATAAAGAGCAGCTAGAATGAGAGTTGCATATGGATCTCCAAGTTGTGCAACTGTTCAACAAAGAATTGGATCCTGGAATGCATATCAAATAGTGAGTGACACAGTGGTAAGCTACAGGGATACCCTCTCACTTCTAGGTTCAGGTATTTCCCCACTCTTTAGGTCCAATCCTGAAATCTTGGTTCATATATGAGGAAACTAGAAGACAGACCAAGGATTGGCCAACACTGGAAGCTCATTTTTGCGAGGATTTCTCATTTACAAGTAAGTACCCTAAGCTTGAAGTAGTCCTGCAAAATATTAAAGAACTTCTTTTTACAGATAATGGTAATTAGAAACCAAACTTAGTGGTATGTTCCAAACATATCTAAGAATTTCAGACTAACCTTCACCTGGCCTCAACTGAGAAACCTATAGAATGCTACCATATTAGCAGAGATTCAGAAAGCCTAGATGAATTAGGGGAATTGAGAAACCTAGCTATCAAAGAGATAGAGGGGAGCAGAGAAATCCAAAACACCATACCCAACCAGACTGATAGATCCTAAAATCACCCATTAAACTTGTACAAAACCAATATAGGGACCACCGAACAACCCAAGATAGCTTTGGTGGGAGACTATTAGGATGAGAAAACTAGTCAAGATGTATAGAGTCTGTTGCAGGAATATGAGGATTTGCTCCCACAGAATTTTTCAGAGTTAAAGGGAATCAAAGGAGGTATGGGATAAATGAAAATTGAATTGAAACTAGGATCCAAGCCTATCATACATAGACCATATCGTCTTAACCCTAGAGTAAAAGAGAAGGTTAAGAAGGATATAGATAAGGTGTTGGAAGAAGGACTCATCTTTGCAGTAGAAGAAGTAGAATGGGTCAGCCCAATAGTTATTCAAAGAAATAAAGGCATAGAGGATATTAGAGTCTGTGTAGACTACAAAAGCCTCAACTTTTCCTGTGTGCATGAACCTTTCCCAACACCCTTTACTGATGAGGTGCTAGAACAGGTTGCTGGGAAGGAAGCATACTCATTCACAGATGGATTTTTAGGATATCACCAAGTTAGGATCACTGAAGAGGACAAAAGGAAGACCACTTTCATACCAGAATGGGGATCTTTTGCATACAATGTGATGCCATTTAATTTAAAAAACACCCCTCTAGTTTTTTCCAGGATTGTAATAACAACTTGTAGAGAGTTCATTCACAAATTTATATAAGTCTATATGGATGATTGGACAATATGTATCCTTCTCAAGGAACATGTAGCACTTATACGACTAATGTTTGATAGATGCAGATAATTGGAGATCTCATTAAATCTCATAAAGTGAATCTTCTTTGTACCACATGGGAATTTTGTGGGTGACATATTATGCCGAGAAGGAGTATTGGTAGACCCAGCCAAAGTTGTGGTCAATGTGAATATTCCATCACCTACGAGTGATAAACAGTTGCGCTCCACACTGGGACACACAGGTTATTATCGCAAGTTCATCCAAAGATATGCCAACATTACTACACCTCTGGAAAACCTACTGAAAAGGGCTAAGCCATTCCAATGGAATCCATAATGTGAAAAATCATTTGAGACACTCAAGGAGAACCTCATCACAACACCAATTCTGATATTCCCAAACTGGGAGAATGAATTTCACATTCATATAGATGCTTCAGGAATTGCCTTAGGGTCTATCTTAACACAACTTCGAGATGGAGCTATGGATAATCCTATCTATTTTGCGAGTCAGAAGTTGTCGCAGGCAGAGCGCAACTACACAAAGATAGAAAGGGAGGGCTTAACCATGATTTACGTTTTGTAGAAATTTAGACATTATTTGTTAGGCTCCCATTTTAAATTCTTTACTGATCATTCTGCATTGAAATATCTAGTTAACAAACCTGTGTTGGAAGGGATAATTTGTATATGGTTGTTGTTATTTCAGGAATTTTCCTTTGAAGTTATCATCAAGATGGGAAGATGCAATGTAGGACGTGATCACATGTCCATATTAGAGTCAGTGGGAAGTGGCGGAGCAGTAGATGATAATCTCTCAGATGTAGACATGCTTCGGGTCAAGGCCATACTAGACTATCTGGAGGACATAGCAGTCTTATTAAGTATAGGGGCGTGCCCAGAGACATAGTCTGCAACCCAGAAACGCCACATGGTTTTTAGAGTAGCATATTACCAACTAATCACTGGACAATTGTATAAACTAGGACTAGAAAATATCCTCAAAAGATGTGTCCTGGATCATGAAAGACAACATATACTTTGGGAATGCCACAGTGGAATTGCAGGAGGTCACGTAGGAGGAAAGGCCACTGCACAGAAAGTTCTCCAGGTAGAAATTTGGTGGGAAACACTCTTCAAGGACACAAATGTGTATGCTAGATCATGTTATGTTTGTGAACGAGTGGATAAACCGTCACAACGAGATGAAATACCACTGCAACCAGTTAGATATCTAAAAGCATTCGAGAAATGGGCAGTTGAGTTCATTGGGCCAATCAACTCCATAGCTAAGAATTCAAAGGCTAGGTACATCATCATCGCAACTGACTACCTTACCCATTGGGTTGAAGTAGTATTTGTTCAGGACTGTTTGACCGATACTGCTTCCAGGTTCATCTTTAATAATATCATCACTCATTTTGGATGTCCTAGGAACCTAACCAGAGATCATAGAGCTCATTTCATTAGTAACACTATAGCAACGCTTACAGCAGAATTCCTAATCCAACACCACAAAAGCAGTCCCTACCACCCATAGGCCAATGGAATAGTTGAAGCCTTCAACAAGATTCTGGAAAGAGGATTGATAAAGGTCTATTGCCCAAACTGAGAGGATTTGGATGACAGAGTCCCAACAGTCCTATGGGCTTACAGGACAACCACAAAGAAACTCCATAGGTACACATCGTTCCAACTAGTTTATGGGCGAGAGGCAGTGGTGCTTGCAGAATTCATCACCTCAAGTTTATATATTACACAAATCACACATATTTCAGAAGAGGAATCCATTGCACAGAGACTTATGGTGCTACAAGAACTCGACGAGACCAAATTTCTAGTAGACTTCCATCATTCAGTGGAAAAAGAAAGACAAAAATCTTAGAATGACACGCACATAAAGACCAAGGTATTTACACAAGGAGAAAAGGTTCTAATCTACTATAGTCTATACCAAAACCATCCTTGCAATTTGTGCATGCATTGGTTGGGACCATTTATCATTGCAGAGGTTTGACCCTTAGGAGCATTCAGAATCGTACAACTAGATGGTGTGTTGTTGCCAAGATGGGTGAATGACACCCACCTGAAGCCCTATCTATCTCAAAACTGAAGGGGACTATTTCTCTAGTCTAAAGGAGCTTGTACAATAGTCAGATTTGAGTTTTTCTAAAATTTTGTAAATTCATCTAATAAAGTCGATGTGCGCAGTCTTGCACCATGACACATAGTTCATTTTCTGTTTAAGTGTTGTTTGATAAAGAACTCATGACTCAATAGTGCAGGATTTGAAGCATAAGAGAGTCCATTAATGACAATCATTAATATTATTAGAACCTCCTTTGTGGTCAGAGGGAGGACAAATCTGAATATGATCTGAGTCCATGTGCCACACGAACCCAGTCTAGTCACAGCCTTTATGACCATCATGGTACCCCGCCTGAAGTCAGTTAAGTCATAAAGCCATGAAATGCAAATATTCCATCGAAGTTCGCGCCAGGATACTTGCCTGAGGATGCATCATTTCCAAAGAACATAGCTATTTCTGAATTCAGTAGAGATAACCAACTTGTACAATTGTGAAACTTGTAGTTGTGATCCCAGTCCAGATCTTTCCAAAGAAGTGTGAATTCCGAGAGCCACAACAAGCCGGAGTGCCATGTCTAAATAAGCGGTACCAGACGAGCCTTAAGACCCCCAATTCGAGGTTGTGGGCGATCTCAAAGGGAAGGTGGAGCATGTTAAGATCCTCGATCTTGAGCTAATAGATACAATTTTGTTACCTCAGATGCACAAAGATGTGTTTTGGGAGATGGCTCCAGACGGATTCAGAGGTATGCAATTTGTGCCCAAATCAAACTTTGTCAACTTATTCAATTCGACCATCATGAACCTTAGATACCTACCAATATTCGGTACCACTAGCGAGGTTGTGTAGTGCACAACATTTCTGATAAGTAGGGTGCATGAAAAAAGTCTCTGGTTGGATAAGCGGCATCCAATCCATGATAGAAACATCCATCATCTTACATGACTATCCTTCGAAGGAGATGATGTTTCGAAAGGATTCTAGGGTCCTAGTAAGCACGGAAAAAACAAAGGTGAGCTCAACCTGTATGAGAATTTCAACACAAAGAGGGGGCGACACACAACAGTAATCAAACCCATATTACCAGAGACAGTCCAGACTGGCCATTACATCATATCCATCAAGGTTATGAGATCATAATAAAAGGGAGAATGCATGCTAGATGCATTATCAGTAAAATATTTTTGCGCCAATGGCGTTGTGTTCAATTGGTGTAGTTACATGTTGGAGGAACTACTAGTGGCATGCGAGGAAGCGTAGGAGAAGGGAGGAACCTTCACTTATGGATATTTGCTCATGGAATTTGAAATGTTCAAATGGAAGCCACCTATTGGAAGGCCACAGACGTGACCAGATAAGGGGCGCATGGAGAAGATGTTTGAGCCATGGTAGTCAAGGCCGTATTCGAATAATACTACCTTCAACACCACAACATTTGTTAAGTGGTACAATGGCCTGATATATGCAACAAAGAGGTTGTGTATTCCACAGGAGCTCCTCAACTAAAATATGTGAAACATCACCTTCATCGTGAACTGACACCATACATTTGTCTGGCTGAGACATGTTATTAGGGAAGATTTATACACAAGGATGCTACCATTCTATCTAGATGAGGAGGCCTTTGGAAAGGAAGTCATGTTGTGGCTGGGAGTCAAGCGTAGCCCACGCAAGTTGGGAATGAATTATATTATTCTTGCGGAGCTTCTGAAGAAGACAAACAAAGAATAAGGAGTCAGACCAAACTCAGTTCTAGAGTCACAGAAGCCAGAAGCTCTAGCACAATCAGACTCTGAGGAGGAAGAAGAGATGAAACAATTGGAGAAGAAGAAAAGACTGGCCCTCCTTCAGCTTCCAGCTGATGCCATGTTGTCAGGTGAGGATGTTAACCAGATCCTGAGTGTTGTGTTTGGTATCAAACCATTGGTGAAGAGGCACAGAATTGGGGTTTCACCAAATAAACCTTTGAACCCCCAACCCCTTGCATCAGTCACCCCCCACACCCTCTTAGCGCTTAAAGAAACCCCTATCATCCACATTCAGGACAACCCTAAGACTAAGACATTTCCATCCACATTCATCACTGAGAACCCTCTTTCACCGCCACAACCCCAGTCGCCACCCCCAAAAACCACCAGTCCACCCCAGACCACAAACTCATAGCCGATGAAACTCGACCAACTAGAGCAAGAGGAGAAAGAACTCCTAGGAATAAATCAAGAATTGTCTAAGCCAAGATCATAATTTTCTGGTCCAAACCCCAAAGAACTAGAGCAGAGCATGAAGTTTAATGGTCTAAATCTAGACATCAAGGAACAACAGCCTGAGCCTTCGACACAAGAAAAAGACATTCAAACTATGGAGGGGATGCAAGCCCAAAGAAACCAACAAATCATCTCACTGACCAATGGTGAGGGTTCCCAGGAAAGCATAATGCATGAAGTAGAAGCAACAAAACAAAAGGAGATACCAGATGCTCAGAAAGTACTAGAATCAACAACTAGGTAGAGAGCGACATCTGAGCATGAACATAAGGAGCAGGTTCTCCAAAACCCTCAGCAATGCACAGAACTAATGCAACTATGCATAGCCAAAACAAAGGTTCTCACTCTTTTTCCCTCAGAGCTAAGGTTGAAGATAGTGTTAGGACCATCAACAAAGGAGGAGGTAGATACCTGCTCGAAGCATTCAATGGCTAGTGGAATTCCACTTCAAAGACAAGCACCCAGAGACACAGCCCCTTCATCAGCTGACCTGGTACAGTGGTCAATGACGCACTTATTTGGACTGATCAGAGCATAAAATGATCAATTAGAACAAAGGCTCTGGGAGGCTGAGAGGTCTGTCGAGTTCACAAGTAAGGAAGATATCATCACACAAACATGCAAGACACAGGAAGCACATGAAAAAATCCAGATTCAGTGCAAACTGGAAAGATTGTAGGAAAAACTTGTCAAATCCTGGCGGGATATTCAGAAGGTTGTGCCCAAACTACCTGAAGCTAGTGATGTAGGTGAGTCGGAGCACCAGATTGAACTTCTACAAGGAGCATGGACATAAATCGCCACTCGCATTGAGCCTCTAGAAGAAAAACTATGAAAAACTCAGCAAGAAGTAGATCAACAGCCTTAGAAGCAACAATGCCCGAGAAGCATTACACAAGTACACAACAAAATGCACAAAGATCTTCTAAGAAGTCAACGATTGCATGGGCATCATTTCTCAATGAAACCAGGTCTTAGAGGAGGTGCACACAAATATCTAGGTGTTGAATGAAGAATTTGCGGCCATGATGGATCCGATGGAGAAACAGAAGAAGTTCAACCAAATCCAACAGGTGGACAATCAACTGAATTCCCTTTGTGAGGCACAGTCTGTAGCAAAGAAAGATTTGCATGAATTTCAACCTGTCATTCAAGAAGCGTACATGAAAATTAATCAAGTTGACGCAACAATAGATTATGAATGGAACTTGTTGGTTGTGTCCAAGCCAAAGGGGTATAGAAAAAAGACAACCCAACATTTTGTTGCAAAGGCATCACTCCTCGCCAGGAAGTGGCAGGACAAAGTTGGAAACTTTCAAGGAGTAAAGCAGTGAGCCTTATAGTTTGTACCAAATTTGGGCTCTTCGTTTGAAGAGGTCAAAGAAGAGAAATCACAAACAAAAGAGCTAAAGGAAGAAGAAAAGGAGGACAAGGGAAAACAACATATGCTCCTAGAAGATGCAAAAGAACCAAGAACTTGACTCGAGGGCGAGTCCAGGATTATGGATGGATCCTGTTGGCCCTTCATTTTTGGGATAAGGAATCACTCAAGTTTTGACTGGGCATGAGTTGCGAAAGCTTCACTAGAAGCTAGAAAACAGAGTGAGAAAGAGAAACAAAAAGAAGTTACGAAAGATAGTACAATGCCATCTAAGCAACAAATGGTTGCAACAGAACATGGAAGCACGCAAGCTGAAGTGGAAGACACAACCTATCTATATGTAGGGATGAACATAATTGTAAAAGGGTTTCTCAGTTAGTCAGTCGAGTTTTAGTTGTTGGTTGTTATAAGTCGATTCAAGTAAATTATTGAGTCTGTAATGTAATTGATCTATCTGTCTGAGAATCAGAGCTATGTAACATGACTCCATAGTCTAGAGTCTGTACAGATCATTACTATGTATTTTGGATTCTATAATTAAGGAAAGTTGTTGAAGCTAATATGAAGAAGGATCTGAATTTTCAAAATATGACGTGTCTTTGTGTATTTTACTTATGCATTACAATACTTATTTATGGTTTACAGGTTCTAATTGATGATTCTATGTTTCAAGGCTTGTTCATATGTAAGTAGGTTCAATTTTTGCACACATAAGATTTAGATCTGTTCATGTCTCCTTCGCAAGATCAGGATGAGTCCTCAAGGTTCTTTGGATCCTCCTAAGTCTTTTCCTTACCCTTCCCTATCTTTTTGTCTTAGCAACGCTTCATATGAGACTTCTTCTCTTCGGAGGAGATGAAAATGCCAGTTCTCTAGACTACTCGGTACATTTTTTTGGTAACCTGAGAAGGACCTTGGTCTGATCAAACTCACGCCAACAAGTTCAAGACAGAGAATGAAGATACTATGCAGAGGTATATAGGATTTCGGATGGAGCATGTTACAAGGTGAATTGTGACATGGAGTAGGGTACCTAGGAAAGAATGGACACACTTCTTTTTACACACCTTGGACACAATCCCAAAGAATTGGTACTTGGAACCGGAAGAGCACAAAGACACTACAGATTGGGACGAATTGACTTGGAATTTCAAGGTAAATTTTAGTTTTGAAGATAATTCTCCTTTGACTAACTCAACTTTGTAGGTCATCAAGAAAAATATTTTTTTATTAGAAGACTCAATCGAACTAGTAGCTATATGTAGCATACATAGATATTATGTGACAGTTGAAGAAGTTTTGTGTTGTTATAATATTGTTGAAGAAGACCAAGAGGAGGAAGAAGATCCAAGAAATGTGAAAATACAAGAAATTGAAGGAGAGTGCACGGTAGAAGGACCAAAAATCGAATCGGATATATATGCAAAGCCATTGAGAATGCACAAAGTAAATATTAGTATAGAAGATAAGACTAAATTCACAAACATATGATACTATTGGAATGACGAAAATATTGAGAATATAGCTAATTTATTGTGTGAGTATCAAGACCTATTTTCAACTACTTTTTCAGAGATGAAAGGGATTACTAGGGAGTTAGAAGATATGAAGATCCCCTTGAAGCTAAATGCTAAGACAATGAAGTAGATAGCATACATATTGAACCAAGTGTATAATAAAAAGGTGAAAGCAGAGATACATAGGATACTAGATACAAGTCAGAATGCATTGAGATATTTGGTTAATAATCCAGTGTTGGGGGGGAAGACATGTAAGGTAAGTCGATATGAATGGGATTGGAGGATTCATGTATTGCTATGAGAATATAGGACTACATGTAAGGATCCGACAGGACAATCCCCATTCATACTAGTGTATGTCCAAGAAGTTTTTATTCCTATGGAATTCATAGTACCGAATCTGTGCATTTCCACGCTGACATAGGTTACATATTTTATCACAATGGAGAAGATACTTTCAGATCTAGTAGAGTTGGAAGAGGGTCAATTTTTTATAGGTTTCCATCAACAAGTTCATAAATCACATGAGAAAGAATGGCATGATAGGAACATTAAACAAAAGAAGTTTCATATAGGAGACTTAGTTTTTCTTTATGATACCAAGTTTTGGAAGCACCCTGGAAATTTTTATATGCATTGGTTAGGTCCTTATGTGATAAAGTTCATGATAGATGTAGGTGTTGTTTAGTTGGAGAAACTGAATGGAGAAGTTGTGGAAGGACTCATTAATGGTAGTCGACTGAAAATGTATAGGGACAGCCGTACTCCCACACACTAGTCGGAGTGTGTAGTATGCGTACCATAATACTTGTATGATAGTTTATTATAGAAGGAAAAGTAAAAGAAGAAAAGTTATAAAAGAATTTGAATATTGAAGTGATGCATAAGTTTAAATGGGTAAGGAGATAAAGCCAAAAAAATTCACAGAGATGTAGAAAGAGGAAGGAATTGCGTGAATAAAGGAGGATTGAAGTGCGGCAACAAACTGCGTAGAGGGATGGAAAAGAATTGAAAAGCGTACATGATGGGACAAGAATTAAAGAGTGATCATAACAACGAAGTAGTGGATATGCGTATTCATAAATGAATAGTGATGAAAAATATGTGGATAGGATGGAGAATCGAACGTATGATCCACCATGTGATATGGAATTATTGAAAAATATGGAAGACATTGCATAAGAGTACAATCATATGGGAATGGAAATGATGGAAACACAAAGGAAGATAACATCTTGCGACATGATGTAATAGTAGAAAAAGTCGTGATAAGAAAATCCTATTAGAGAGAACAGAGAGCCAGTGGTGCAGAGAAAGCCAAGTGTGTTGTAGAGAATGTCAGGTGTGGTTCAAAGGGTTATTGTGTCACCAAAATAAAGATCTTCCATAACTTTCGCAAAGAAGTAGCACGATAAGCAGGGAGAAAAATTGTTGCAGGAAGAAGTCCTAAGAGAAGAAGCAATTTCTCTGAGTTTGGTTGATCCGGATTTTATGAGCAGAACAAAATGACTACAGATTATTAATAGGTTCTTAACACAAAATAAAAGATATACAATAAAATTGGTTTTCTATTCAATAAGGAAATAAGCTGAAACTGTAAAATGCAACGAAAACAAGCTTGCTGGAATGGTGGCGGCGTATCTCTTAGAAGAGATGTGACGACTGCACTCATTCGCAAGAAGATGATTACAATGAGGCTCTAAAGGCCTTTTTACAATAAAAAAGAATTCCAAAAACCCTAGACATCCAAAAACCTAACCCTAGGAGATGAAGCACCAAAATTCATGTGGGCCTCGTTTGGGACCTCATGGATGATTTTAGGGGATAAATTTCACTCATGGCCTAATTTTCCATGGTTTTTCCAAAAAAGAGATTCACTATTTTAAAAATTATTCGCCCAAATTCTATATGATAAAATTATTTTACCTTAAAAATCGCCAAAATTTTATAAAAAATATATAAAATCCTTATAAATTTTAATATTTTTACAAAAATATTGCCAAACATTTATAGTTGGAATATGAAGGATTAGTAAGATTCGCCAAGGTTTCTACATTTTAAAACAAATTCTCATCCTTAAAATCACCCCTAGTTTGGGTAAGTTAGTACATCAACTTCTCGGGGTCGTAACTTTTGCATACGATCTCTGTTTTAGGCGTATGATAGCCCATTGGAAAGGTATCATTGAGGAGATTAATTTTGGGGGCTCAATCATGCCTTCATCTATCCTTGAGAATATTGATCCTGAAAAACCTTCATTTAGGCCCTCAAAATGGCCCTAGAAGTTAAAAGTACTAAAAATAGTAAATGGCCAAAATTGTCAGAAAACTATTTTGAGCCAATTGGAAAAGGTGGGTGGCCACCGATATCCACCTGGATCAATCCTCCATCCTTAGGAAGAAATTGTCTCCATTGCACTGAGTTCCCCCATTAGATGAGGAAATTTCTACTGAATTTGGCCCCGAGTGAGCCACTTGCCTTGGTGCAGGAGCTGCCCTGCATTAACGACTCGATAAAGCTGGATCCTTTGATATCGAGTGACCTTGATATTTGTGTCCATAATCTGATCATTGGATGCCTATTGTATGCATTCAGGGTTTATATCTATTGGTTTTAGCTTCTCTGCTACGTCTGAGGTGTCCAATAATGGTGGGAAATAAGGGCGAAGGAGATCCGTGTTGAACACTGGGTGTAGGCCAAGGAAAGGAGGAATGTTGAGATCAAAAGAATTATCTCCCATGACCTTGGTGATGATGTACATCCCATAAAGGAGTGGGAGAAGCTTCTGATGGGGTCCTGTAAGGCATTGTTTCTGCAAGTGAAACCAAACTTTGTCACCCACCTGAAACTTATGTGGCACTCGATGTTGATCATGGTGCTGCTTGTACTTGTCATTAGACTTCTATAGGATATCCTGAACCTGTTGGTAGATGTGATGGATCCTCTCAATGAACCGGGTGGCTTTTTTATCTTTAGTTGGAGAAGGATATGAGTCACTTGAGGTGACCACAAGGGGAAGTGCAATATCTATGGGACGCAATGGTTGGAATCCCAACCCCACCTGAAAGGCGTTGTGGTTGGTTGAAATATGAAGGGATCGGTTGTAGCTATGTTGGACATAGGGAAGGCTCTCATCCCATGTGTGAGGGTGCTTTGAATTATACATGTGAAGGATATGCACAATCATTCAATTGACAACCTTGGTTTGTCCATCTTTCTGGGGGTGGAAGTCCGTGGATTTGGTGAGCTTGATGTCCAGCAGTGACTAGAGGCTCAACCAAAATGTGTTGAGAAATCAACTATCTCGATATGATAAAATGGTTTGTGGGATTCCAAAATGTACCCAGACTCTTTTAAAGAAGAGCTTGGTAGTGGCCTCTGCTGTGATGTTCTTCTTGCAGGAAATTAGAATTTCCATCTTATAAAAGTGATCAACAACCACAAAAACACAGTCATTTTCTCGCTTGGTGGACGGGAGGCCCGACATGTAGTCCATTGAGATGGATTCCCATGGCTTGTTAGGAATAGGAAGAGGGGTGTACATGCCCTATTTCTTAGTGGTCGATTTGGAAATAACACAGGCAGTGCAGAACCTAATATACTTGTTGACCTCTTGTCAAAGTTTCGGCCAGTAGAAATTTTTTTGTAGCATCACCACTGTCTTTTCGACGCCGAAGTGTCCTGCCACCCGATTGTAGTGGGCTTCCCAGATCAACTTCACTTGCTTGCTTGATGAAACATAGATATGGCCCAGATGACACAAAAACCCATCCTAAATATGTAAATTATCAACAACTGTGTTTGTACCCAACATTTGGTAGGTGGTGGTGAAGTCTGGGTTTGTCTCATAGATTTGGGGCCATCCAAATGTCGCATGGCCGTAGGAGTATATCATCGTGGTGAGTGTCGCGATTGGCAGTCCGCTGAGGCAATCAGTGACACGATTGGTGCTTCTTGTTTTTTACTTGATGTTGAGGTGGAATTGTTGCAAGTATGTGGACCACTTTTGATGGTGATCATTCTACAATTTTCCTTGTGTCTGCATGAACTGTAGTGGCTTAGGATCAGTGTGGATTACTATCTCCTTCCCAAGAATGTAATGTATCCACTGATGGTAGTATTTCACAATGAAGTACATTTCTTTGTCGTAAGTAGGGTACTTACAGACATCATCTAATAGTGTCTCACTATGATAGGCCACGCGGTGGCCATGCTGAGTGAGAATGAAGCCCACCGCATAGTCTGAAGCATCTATCTCAATCTCAAAGGACTGCTATAGGTCTGGTAGTGAAAGTACTAGGGATGAGCACAAGCACTGCTTCAAATCATTGAACACTTGTTGTTGGGACCGGACCCATGCAAATTTTTCCTTACCACCACCCTTGGTTATTTCTCTAAGGGCCCATGCAATATAGGAGAATCCCAACATGAACCTGCGGTAGAAATTGGTAAGGCCTAAGAATCTTCGAAGCTTAGTGAGTGTGGTTGGGGCTGGCCAGTCACAGATGACTTGGATCTTGGCTAGATCCACATGTACGCCATGCTGATCAATTATGTAGCCCAGGTAATGGACCTTGTCCATGCCGAAGGAGCATTTTTCCAAGTTGGCATATATCTTGTGTTTCCGCAGGGTGTGCAAAACTTATTGAATATTTTGCAAATGTTTAGCCCAAGTCTTGTTGTAAACGAGAATGTCATCCAGATACACCACTACAAAAGTATTGGTGAATGGTCGCAGGATATCGTCCATCATCCTCATGAAAGTGGCTGGAGCATTTTTCAAACCAAAGGGCATGGATAACAATTCAAAAAGGCCTTCCTTTGACTTGAAGGCGATCTTCCATACATCTCTCTGTTCTATCGGGATCTAATGGTAGCCAGTCTTCAGATCAATCTTACTGAATTATTTGGCCCCTGTGAGTTGATCAAGGAGGTCGTTGATTCGGAGAATCGGGTACTGGTTTCTGACTGTGATTTTATTGAGCCTGGTAATCAATGCAAAGTTGTCAGGTTCCATGTTTATTCTATACCAGCATGATTGGGCTCTCGCAAGGTGACGAGTTGGGATATATGTGCCCCTTATGGATCATTTCTTGGATCTATCGCTCGATCTCCTCATTCTCTAACAAAGAGTGGTGATAGACTGGCCCATTGGGAAGCGGTGCGTCAGGGATTAGATCAATGGGGTGCTTGACTTGGCAGTGCAGAGGTACCCCTGTAGGTGAGGAGAAGATATTTGAGTATTCTTCTATGACCTTATCTACTTGCTTTTGCTGTGTGGAGAGGTCGTTCATAGAGACCCTAGATGTGGTTGTGATATTTCTCTTATTCTGAGAGTGAATCATGAAGAAGAAAAACTTCCCTGTCTGAGAGATGACCTTCCTACATTTCTTAATAGAGATCAAGGAAATACCAATAGGTGGGACTGCCTCGGGTATCCTGTACAGTTTCCTATTCAAAGTAATAATAACACTATGAGGCCTAGACTCATATACAACATGATGTTTCCATAAATAATATTGGCCCAAAATAACATCAAAAACTTTGAGAGGAGAAACATCACACAATACCTCGTCTTTGAAGGGATTGATGTCGTACGAAAGTCAACATTGTTGGATAATGTGTAGATCGCTTCCTTGGTGGAGCCATCCAATGGTGTATCATTATGGGTGCGGTGTTGTCGGTAGGGCCAGCCGCTTGATGAACTCTGATGAGATGATGTTTTTCTGGCTACCACTATCCACGGTGAAGTGCAAGGGGGTTCCTTTTACCCACATATGTGAATGGAAGAGGTGTTCTCCTTCTTCTGGCTCATCTAGTTCACCAGGCTAGAGCTTGGTGGTAGCAACAGTGGCACTGAGTTCCACGTCAATGATCTGTCTTCCCCTTTTTGGTTCTGTCTTTCATTTCAACCACGAACGACTTCTTTGAGCGACAGTCAACAATGTTATGCTAAGGGATCTTATGGAAGTTGCACCACTTCCCGATATCTTTCTTTATCTTTCCTTAATAGAATCCCTGAAGGAATCCCAGGTGATCGTGACTATGAATAATGTGGTTTCCTCTGTTTCCTTTTTCTCACAGAAATGTTCTCACCAATCTTTGACATGGGGAACAACTTTGAGGAGTGAAAAAGTAATCTTTTCTCTATTCAAAAAGTTATGGACAGAAAAATACCCTTCTAGTAGATTCAACCACTTGTCTACAACATATGCATCTATCTGACCTTCAAATATAGGAATATCGAAGTTTATTTGTACCTTGAAGGGGGTGGTGCCTCCACTCAAAGAATATGCATCGCCTGTTGGTAGTCGTCGAAGGATTTGCGTGAAACTATCCAACATCTCATTCCTTTGTTGCATGAGGGATTCCTCAATCAACAGTTTGAAAGGATATCCTATCCCATCATATTTATTTTCTCCTGCCATGAGAGGTCGCTTGGGTGTGCGAGATATTTTTTCCTCAATAGAAACAATCTCGAGACCTAACTCTTTATACTCCGACCTCGTTGGGGACGTGCATTGAGACGACAAGGAGAAAACCACTATGATACCACTGATCCAGATTTTATGAGAAGAAAGAAATGAATACAGATTATTAATAGGTTATTAACACAAAATAACAGAGATACAGTAAAATTGGTTTTCTATTCAATAAGGAAATAAGATGAAACTGTAAAATACAACAGAAACAAGCTTGCTGGAATGGTGGCGGCGTATCTCTGAAAAGAGATGTGATGACTATGCTCACTCGCAAGAATATGATTACAGTGAGGCTCTGAAGGAATTTTTACAATAAACAAGAATTCCAAAATCCCTATACATCCAAAAACCTAACCCTAGGAGATGAAGCGCCAAAAGTCATGTGGGCCCTGTTTGGGTAAGTTAGTACATCAACTTCCTAGGGTCGTAACATTTGCATACGATCTTCGTTTTAGGCGTATGATAGCCCGTTAGAAAGGTATCATCGAGGAGATTCATTTTGGGGGCTCAATCATTCCTTTTCATATCATTGAGAATATCGATCACAAAAAACCTTCATTTAGGCCCTCAAAATGGCCCCAGAAGTTAAAACTGCTAAAAATAGTAAATTGCCAAAATTGTCAAAAAATTGTTTTGAGCCAGTTGGAAAAGGTGGGTGGCCACTGATGTCCACCTAGATAATTGGTAAAATTTCCTATAACACGATGTTCAAAAGGTCATAAATGACACAAAAGGAGGCACAAGAACCAGAGAAAGATCAAGAAGAAGAACATGAACATGAATAAAAAAGGAAGGGAATTTTCTATGTAGTAAGAACCTAGGTTTTGCAAAATCTCATATACTGGAGAAACAAGAAAAAAATATACCCATACTGAAGGATAAAATTAAGAAGGAGTTCCACACTTATTCGACTCAGTTACTTCCCATGAAGAAATTGTAAAGTTATCATTACTACAGAATATCTGGAATCAAGATTGAGAAGTGGGGGTGAATCAATATCACTTTTTATCCAATTAGTAGTTCTTTTTAAACGTTTTGAACCACAACAATAAATTAACAAAAAGAAATTGATTATTTATCATTAATAAGAGTTACAATGTTTGTATAACAACAAGTTGTGATTAAGAAGGACACAAATCTCTTTTTGAACACCAAATCTAGGAGACAAAAATCCCCTTATTTTTCTAAGCTCCTACTCAAGGAAGCCACAAATCCCTGCTTCTTCAAGCACCAATTTGAAAGGAGGCTCAAACCCCCTAAATTATTCAAGCACCAACTTGAAAGGAGGAACTAACCCCCTAGTTGTTTTAGGCTTCTATTTGAAGAGGACTATAGTCCTTCCTAGCTCCTCCCTTCCACCCTCACTACATGATTTTGTTCTGAAATTGATTCCTATGACATTTCTTCAAGTAACATATAATCAGATATCTCCCTGAGTCACACATTCATTCTTCACTTTGATGGGTTTATATATCTTACCAAATGGTGTGCATCATTGAACCATTTTGTCTCTTCAATGAATCAATCTGCCTCTTCATTAACAATAGACTATTATTGAAATTAACTTTAATTGACTTCAAACCCCCTTTAATTTTTTTAAGTTTAGTTCTTTATTATGTCAATATTCCTTATGGAATGATCAATCTGAGAATCAATTAAAAAATGACTAAGACTATCACTTTCATCATTACACAAATCTCTAGTTTCGTCAAAAATCGATTATCGTTGGATCACGATTAGGATTAAATATTGATTGTTGATTTCCATGCTTGACTATCTTGGCTACCTAGGAACTTCCTTCAAACCATTTCTAGTTCATTTGACTTAGAATTGTTTCTTAAGTCACAATGGGTTTGTGCCTCTCGTGTCTCGAAACTTGTCACAATGGGGTTGTGCCTTCAGTGTCTTAGAACTTGTTGCAATTGGGTTGCGCTTCTCGTGTCTCAGAAATTGTCGCAATGGGGTTGTGCCTCCTGTATCTTCAGAACTTGTCACAATGGGGTTGCTCCTATAGTGTCTCAAATATTATCACAACGAGGTTGTGCCTCTCGTGTCTTGAAACTTGTTGCAATGGGGTTGCTCCTCTCGTACCATCGAAAATTGTCACAATGGGGTTGCACCTATAGTGTCTTGAAAGTTGTTGCAATGAGGTTGCACCTCTCATGTCTCAGAACTTGTCATAATAGGGTTGCACATCTCATATCTTTGTAACTTGTCACAATGGGGTTGTGCCCCTCATATCTTTGGAACTTGTTGCAATGCGGTTATTCCTCTCGTGTCTCAGAATTCATGGAGTTTTTCTTGTCCAATATGATGAGACAAACTTTCCAAGACAGTGACCAAGTGTGTTGATTATCATCTATCGGTTACATTACCACTTACCACCAGTTGTTTTTCGTAACACATTGTGGGACTCAACAATGTGGTTTTAATACTACTTTCATTTTGTGTGCGGTAAGTTAAATGGAAAAAGTGTGGTACATCTATCATGGTTGATATAGAATATTATTTAACGCATCAATATTTTTCTAATGCAATGTTATTTATCATGGTCTTTCATTCTGTGCGATGCAACGCCATTTCTCTTATATTCTTTCTTTCTCAATCTCTGCACTATGCAATGATATTTCTCTTGAGCCTGCATACTTCCTGATGCAATGTTATTTATCTGAGATTTCATCCTATGCGATGCAACGTCATTTATCTGAGTTTGTTTCCTATGTGATCTATGCATGATGCAATGTTATTTCTCCTGAGTTTGTATCCTATGTGATTTATGTGCGATGCAATGAAATTTCTCCTGATCTTGCATCCTACGTGATATCTGCATGATGTAACACTATTTCTCTTATCTTGTGTCCTGCAAACTATTGACATCAATGACAACCAAAATTCCTACAATCTCCCCCTTTGGCATTGATGACAACACGATAAAATTGTTTAACACTATATTGTCCCTCTTTTTGAGTTTTATAGCTTGAATTTTACTGCCTATCCTCCCCTTTTAACAATAATGACGTAAGGTATATCTCTTTTATCTATTGGAAAGTTGGTTTATATTTATGGACATATGGTTTGGATAGTTGGTTGTACCCTTAAATATTGATATTGTAGATTGATGTCAACCCTTAGAGAATTTTTGTAACAAATTCTGGTAGCACAAAGGTACGGATAAGGGACCCTAGTTTGTTTGAGGAATAAAGGAATGAAAATCAATGAATATGTAGGTGATTCTATCATGGGTGGATATTATATGTCATTTCCTTTCTGGTGATATGTGGAACGCCACGTGGTTCCTCACAGTTAGAGAGATATGGCCTTAAGAAGTTGGAGAACCCTTAAGAGTAATCTAGAAGCCTCTAGAAGGTCAACAAGAAGTAAAAAGCTTATAGAAATTCATAAAGAATATTCCCTAGTCAAAGTGGTTGAAAGAGAAATCAATTAAATATTAAAGTGGTTATAAAAATAAATTATTTATGGTTAAAGTAGTTGTAAAAAGAAGGTTAAATGGTCAAAGTGGTTGAACAAGAAATTAATTAATTATGGATGAATAAATTAATTAATTATGGGTAAAGTAGTTGTAACAAGAAGGTTGAATAGTCAATGTGGTTGAAAAATAAATTAAACAATTACGGGTAAAGAAATTGAAAAAAATTATTTATGATTTGACTAATTAAGGAAAAGTTAGTTTCAACAAGAAAGTGGGTTATCCCAAAATTAAGGAGAAGGGGTAAAACAATTACAACAAAACTTCTAGAGGAAGGCACTTGGAAAAGTATAAATAAGAGAGAAAGGGACTATTATCATATAGTTTTTACATATTGAATATATATAAGTGAATGAGGTAACCAAAGAATATCTAAGGAGAATTTAAGAGGGAAGGTGAAGTTGTTGGCACAGGGGTAGACCTAGGATTCAATGCTTAACATCGCACCAATAAAACCCCAACTACCGGCCCTTTTGGCAACACCTGCGAAGAAGGATAATTCTCACCCAAGGTAGGGGGGGTTGGAGGACACAGGTGTCTACAACGAAAAGAAATTCAAGATGATTCCAAAAAAACAATGAAAAAAATCCTAGAGATTGTTAATAGTATTGTGCTTAACTTCACGAAGTAGGTTATATCTTTTTATCTACAACAAGAAACATAACAGTGCAATAACAGTGTAAAAGGTAGTAAATAACAAAGCATCAACCACATGGAACAACAAGATTTTACATGGTTCACTCTCTCCCTAGGGCTACGCCCACATAACTCTGTTTATTGATAGAATAGATGAAAATATACAGTTCTATCTGCACACTCAGCTGCAAATCCTTCTCTCTCTTCCTATTTATTTCCTATCCTTGCGCACCTAACCGCAAGGTCAATCCTCACACCCAACTGAAGACCCAAAATACAAGAATGCCCTAAAACATAACACTCTTACATCTCTACACCACTCTCTATCCCTCATATAAACTCTTCTAGACCTCTATTTATACATTCCATGAGTCTTAGAAAACCATGGACCGAAGCCCAAGTGCCAAAACCCTAGGTCCACATAACCCACATTTTTGGGACTTCACCAACCTATTCTTCCTTCCTCTCCATGAGGTGCTCCAAAGAACCCATTAGTGTCTTCTTTTGGTTGTTGACTTTTACATGATCTCTCTTCTTTGCTACTTTGTCTTCCTCAATCTTCTCTTTCAACGACTTGCTTTCCTTTACTTCATTCCTTATTTTATACTTCTTTAACCACTTAGACCCTTTCTCGGTTTGTGTTCCTTCCGTACACTTCATACTTTTTCTTTCTTCTTCCTTAATCTTCAATTTCGTCCTTAATACATGACCAAGGGCCAATAGTCCCCCAACACTCACATGTGACTCGTCCCAAGTGTAATGTCCCCAAGGACGAGCTCTATTGTAAATCATGTCTATGAAGTATAAATATTTCATTATGAATTGTAATTATGTTTTATAGGCTGGTGAGCCAAGTTTATATAAGCTGGTGGGATTATGTGTTATTAGGCCGGAGAGCCTAAGTGTTAAGGCTAGGAGCCTACTTTTGTATATGTAATCATGCAGAACATTAATAAAAATATAAACACCGCTGCATGTAGACCGACCATGATGAATGAGTGATGGGGGACTAATCTTCCAAAGAGTGGGTAAGGGATTGGGGGGCTAGAAGGTTGGAAAGAGAGGCTAAGTATTGAGCCTAGGGCCTTAAGTCCTTGGGAATAAAATTTTAATATTATTCCAAAAGCCATGTGAAATGTGATGTTTTATCCTAAGTTCTTTAGAAGGATAAGTGACTTCCAAATGGGAAGGAACAAGCTTCATGGGTGACAAGTGTCAACCCAAGCGCATGCAGTTAAAACCAGAGAAATGAGCCATGTTGGGGTTTCCTCCTCCATTCGATCGTCGATTATATAAACCGTGAATCATGTGGCCCCTGTATTTGACCTCTATGTTAATTCCTTATCACGCACCCTGAAACCAGTGACAAACTCATGGATTGAGCCGTGTCACCTGTGTACACTGTGAGCCCTGCCCATTTTCTCTTGTAAAGTCGAGTCTATACCCGAACTGTCTTTGGGTTGCTACCTTCTATTTTTCCTGAGTGGAATTGACCAGTTGTTGTTGTTGTTATCTTCACCTTGTGAAAATTGGGATGAAACTGGTTGAAGAAGTGGGTTGTCAGGCCCTTGGTTGAAGAGGCAGATTGTAAGGCCTGTGAGAAACTCCCTCCAGGTGAGAGAGTCTGCTGGGAAGTGGTTTTCTCCCAGAGAGAGTCCAGTGTCAGCTACGAAGCTCTAAGAATTCCTTATCTAGCATGTTGCCGAGACCCAGAGACGGAGGTGAAGCACTGATAGACTATGCTTATGAAGGTGTATACTCCTGGGCAAAACAAGCATGTGGGGAATGAGAGTCTATTAGTAGTGGGCTTAAGAAGGAATCCTGGGAAGAATCCTTCTGGTTATTCTTTGTAGCTTTCCCTGTAACCTCAGCCTAGACTAGGATTTCTTGCCTGGGGTTGAGCTTAGTCCCAACTCGGGGGTGACCCATTGCTAAGAGTGATGAGCAGCGTGGTTTAAGGTTGGGAGGTTTGTGGAAGGCCTGCACGTGGTTGGTGGAATTACCAGGGCTTCAAAGATAAGTATCAAGTTATGCTTAATATTATGTTTTGCATGCCTATGATGCTTATATGTATCATGTATTCTGTTGTGCATATGAATTACTATTAATGCCAGGGATTATTTATGTTAGCAGTAATCTCGTGTTTACTCTGAGTTAAATGTGTTTAATTTGATTTAAATGAATGTTATTAATTAAGTATGAGAATGATGTTTTTCCGCATAGTAGCATTTTCCTGGCCAGTGGGATGATGGTCAAGGGAGTGTTACACCAAGTCACTATAGGTTTGAACCTTTTGTATTACTTTGAATGCAGACTGTGCGGAGCAACCTGTGTTTTCTGCTCTATCCCTCCCTATCATGTGCAGACTGTCTTTTCTGTGTCTAGTACCCAATTTCAATTGCACCTGGTACCTAGACCGTTCTTCCTTTGATTTTATTGAGAGTTGTGAGGAAGTTGGTTGTCACAATATAGCTTCAACCTCAGGTGAGACTTCGCCTTCTTCGCAGGTGTTTCCGAAAGGGCTAGTAGTCGAGGTTTTGTTGGTGCACTGTTAAGCGTTGAACCTTGGGTCTGCCCCTTTGCCAACAAATGGTTACGTTGTCAGGACACAGGTGTCCACAACCAAAGGAAATGAAAGATGATTCTAAAACAAAAACAAAAAATATCCCTGAGATTCTTAACAGTATTATGATTAACTTCGTGAAGTAAGTTATATATTCTTATCTACGTCAAGAAAAATAACAGTGCAATAATAGTGTAAAAGGTAGTAAATAAAAAAGAATCAACCACATGGAAAGAAAATATTTTACATGGTTCACCCTCTCCCTAGGGATACATCCACATAATTGTGTTTATTGATAGAATAGATGAAAATATTAAGTTCTATCTACGCACTCAGCTGTAGATCCTTCTCTCCCTTCCTCTTTATTTCTTATCCCTGCACACCCAACTGTAGAGTCGATCTTCACACCCAGTTGAAGACCCAAAATACAAGAATTCCCTAAAAAATAACACTCTTACATCTCAACACCACTCTCTCTCCCTCATCTCAACTCTTCTAGACCTCTATTTATACATTCCATGACTCTTAGAAAACCATGGACCGAAGCCCAGGTGCCAAAACCCTAGGTCCACATAACCCGCATTTTAAGGACTTCATCGACCTGTTCTTACTTCTTCTCTGCAAGGTGCTCCAAACAACCCATTAGTGTCTTTTTCCAATTTCTGACTTGTCCACGATCTATCCTCTTTGTTTATTTGTCTTCCTTGATATTCTCTTTCAATGACTTGCTTTCCTTTACTTCATTCCTTCTTTTATGCTTCTTTAACCACTTCGACCCTTCCTCAGTTTGTGTGACTTCCACGCACTTCATACTTTGTCTTTATTCTTCCTTAATCTTTGATTTCTTCCTTAATACATGACCAAGGTCCAACAAAAGTAAATAAGGTAGAAAATTCAAGGGAGGATAAAGTCTTTTGTTCATGCTTTCTAAGGTATGTTATTTACAAGGTATCACACCATTTTTGGAATAACTTTTTTTATAGAATGATTTAGACACTAAAACTATGACACATACATGTAACTGTGATACAAATTTTAGCTTGTGGGTTGTTGTATTTTGGGAGATACACATTGTGGAAATTAGGGTTTGTGGCTAGTCCTCAAACTAGTATAAAACAGGTGTTCCAGGTAAACTGATCATAAATTATTCATAGAAAATACAAATGATGTGAGACAAATTTAAATTGAAGAATTATAGTCCTTATTTTGGTGTTTGAAAGTTTCAGAATAATATATTAAATATTTAGCATGTGACATTTTGTACAAGTTCTCTCTCTAGAATAAGCCAGAATTCAACAAGGTCTTCCATTTTTGTTGTAACTCGTTTTTATAGGAGGTTCCAAGTAGTAAAAATTGGAAGAATTGTAGAGAGGTCACTGATGAATATTTTGTATCATTCTCATACCTTTATTCATTAGAGGTACATATTTATTCTTGTTTCAAGTCAGGGTTGTTGACTAATCCAAAATCTAGTCATGTGAGACTAAGGTAAAGTTTGATGAACATGTTATTCTCTTGTTGTTGAAGTTGAGGAAGGTATGAAGGTATGTGATCACATACACCAAGTCTATTATAGAGTTACATGTATGTTTATATGCATGTTTTGATGGTTACATTTTATCATGACATGGTACATGCTAGAGGCTACATAATAGTGAGGTTTGGTACATGGCTTTATGTAAGGGTTTATGGTATTTGGCTAATGGATTTGTGATGTATTTCTAGAGGAATCTTGTTGGTTGTCTTGATGTACGTTTTGGTATATGGTTGAGCTATATGTTGAGTTCATGGATGCAACGCTTAGTTGATCAGTTGGCATATACATGAGGTGTATGGTATGGTGATGTTGGTACATCTTAATGAAGTATAACTTGGCTTGTTATTGATACATGATTTGTACATGCTTGGTACATTGTTATAGGCACTTGTTGGTAATATCATTGGACATATTTGTAGTGATCTTGGCACATGGTTTATGTTTGATGTGGCATATAGATATTGGTATTGATGATGGTTGTGAGGTGTTGCGATGTGAATGGTTGATACACTTGTGATGGTACATGTTGTGCTAGTTGTTGATGTACATGATTGGTTGATAAGATTATTGTGACAAGTTATTGGCATAGGTTGTTGATTACATGTTTTTGGTACAAGTGTCATTACAGGTTGTTGGTATAAGTTTATTGGTACATGTTGTTAAAGTTTAACAGTTACAAAGTGACAGTGACAATGGTTGATTCAGTTACAGTGACAGGTTGTCTACATTTGGCACATATATTTCAGGGTGGAAAGACAGGGAAAGGATAGGTGGTTGGAGCTGAAGAATCAAGGATTTGGAGATTCCTTCAAGTTGGAGCCTATGAATTAGGGGTTTGGAGACTCCTTCTAGTTGGAGCCAATGAATTTTGTGGTTGTATCCACCTTTTGGCTGGATCCGAAGAACACAGAGGGTTGGAGACTCCTTTTGGTTGGAGCCAAATACTTGGAAGTTGTTTCTTTCTTGAATGTAATTCTTAAAGACATATAAGAAAATCATTCCATGTTTTTATCCCGCATTGGGTTTCCACGTAAAATACAAGTCTACTTTTCATTGTGTGGATGTGTCTATTATTTTTTATTATGCACTAATGTATGTTAATGATTTATGATGCAATAATATATTAATGATGAACTAATGAACATTGTTGAATAAGTTAAAGGAATATACATTGTGGTTAAAAGGATTAATAAGTGGTATAAATTTATCATTATTGATTCACCCCCCCTCTCAGTGATCCAACAATTGGTATTAGAGTAGGTTCCTTCAGGAAAAACATTTAACCACTGGAAGGAGATCATGGAAAATATTGAGAATTGAGTATCAACGTTTGACGGTCAGAGTGGCCTGGAGTATGAGATATGGAGCTCAAGGAAAAAATTATTTTTAAAATCACAAGGATATGATATTTGGAAATCAGTTGTTACAGGATATGATAGTTCAGAAAGGGAAAATACTTCAGCCAAGAAGGAATTGGATTGAAACAACAAAATTGCAGTGTATTTCATTTTGGAAGGATTCTATGATTCATTAAAGGAAAAAGTGGGTAAATGTTCATCATCTAAAGAAATTTGGGATAAGTTACAAAATATATATTCTTCACCCATCACAAAGTCATAGAATGCCAAAGAAGATGCAGGTAAAGATCAAGAGTAAAGATGTTCATCGTGTCAGACAGATTAAGAAGAAGAAGAGTATGAAATCAATAGAAGTATGTTTTTATGATTTAATTGTGAAAAAGGGGGACATCATGAATTTGAATTCCTGTATTTGAAAATTGAAAGTGATGAGACAAAAGAACAAAGTGAAAAAGAAGACAATCCAGAGACTAAAAAGGAAAAGAATCATGAAGCATAATACATTCAATGAGAAAGAGAACTTGAAGAAGAAATCGTCATCTTGAAGATTCAACTTGAAGAAGCAAGAAGAACTAAATAAGTAATGAAAATCTAGATGAAGAAGAAAGAAGAGGATTGTGAGAATATTGAAGAAGAAGTTTTCATGTTGAGAGTAAAAGTTGTCAAGCTCAGTAAAAATGTTGAAGAAGCATCCAAATCACGAGCAAAGAAAGTTGAAGAGAAATGTAACATGTCACCAAGAAAGAAGAATGAAGAGAAACCTAATAGTTATGCATAAGATATTAAAGGTTCTATGAAGAAGGAAGAGTGTAATATGTTAAATTATGAGCTTGACTTATTATGCGGATTAATTATTTTATTTTCTTCAATACTTTGATTCCATCTTAATACACTTCAATAATTCCAAATCATAATCAAATAACAATAATTATGTATATAAGTAAACATGCATATCAACAACACATATACCGTGGAGAAACCCTGTACAGGGAGAAAAACCCTAGCAAACAATATTCCTTTATTTCATTAATAATGTAAGATCTCTTACAAATATCCACCATGAATGTTATGCTCTCAAAGAGCTTGCCAAGATGACTCTGACCTAATAAAGACTTACAATACCTTGCTGAAATACACCTCTGATATGATGCCTCTTTATCACTGATGTGCTCCTCTATTACTTCACCCTCAACCTGCATATGAAAACTGTGGTTCAAAACTTTGTTGCAGAACTATATTGAAGAGAGGGTTCGACCTCTTCTTATATAGGATGAAGAGGGGAAGCTCGAAATAGTAACCTGATTGCATGCATTAAACATAACTCATCTTCATTCTTTAGTTCGAACTTAGAACTAGACTTGAGATTAGTTACAACTCAACTTTACACTTTAGTTCGAACTTAGAACCAGACTTGAGACTGACATGCTTTAGTTCGAACTTACAACTAGACTAAAGACTTTAGTTGCAACTCAACATTACACTTTAGTTCTAAAATAGAACTAGACTCAATAATTTAGTTGCAACTCAACATTACACTTTAGTTCTAAAATAGAACTAGACTCAAGATTTTAATTGCAACTCAACATTACTAAAATAGAACTAGACTCAAGACTTTAGTTTCAACTCAACATTACACTTTAGTTCTAACATAGAAATAGACTCAATAATTTAGTTGCAACTCAACATTACACTTTATTTCTAACAAAAAACTAGACTCAAGACTTTAGTTACAACTCTTGACAAGGAAATTCAAAATTCTCTTCATGGTGGATAATGTTTTCACATGCCAATGCACTAGATCAATACAATTACATCATTTGCAATATTAGGAATATTGTTTGTTTCTAGCTCATAGGAATTTTATATTCAACCTAATTTTTTCTAGATGCCTTGACGTTTTATCATGGCTCACAAGGTTTGACTAGGCTCACAGAGGTTGTATGTTCACCTTGACTTTTTCACTAGTCTGTCTATGCTCACAGAGGTTGTACATTCCCCCTGACTTTTACATTAGATTGTCTATGCTCATAGAGGTTGTATGTTCCCCTGAATTTTTCATTAGACTCACATAGCATCTCGTTCATCTTGAATTTTGTTTTGACTCACAGAGGTTGTACGTTCCCCCTGGCTTTTGTCAATACCTCACAAGACTGGTTGATTCTCCAAATCTCCTTGGCTAGCCTCAGGGTGGCCCATATGGCCTCTCATTGTAGAATGATTGTCCATGCTACCAAATTCAATACTCCCTCTTAGTGAGGGAGTCATTCTCAACCACATCAAGCTTGCCTCTTAGCTGCACAAATTGTCTCGAGGTTAGAGGCTTGGTTAAGATATCAGCTACCTGTTCGCTCGTGGCTATGTACTGTAACTTTATAGTTTTTCTCTGGACCAAGTCTTGGATGTAGTGGTACCTCATGTCAATATGTTTTGACCTGTCATGAAATAATGGTTTCTCTGTCAATTTTATGCAACTTTGATTATCACAGTGAACCATCGTCATCTCAAGCTTGTCACCAAACAACCCAAAAACCAATTTTCTGAGCCACACTACTTCCTTGCTAGAATCACTTGCTGCAATGTACTCATCCTCTATTGTACTATGTGAAATGGATCCCTACTTTTGGCTTGACCAAGAGATCATAGCATATCCTAAACTGAAGCATATCCGGAAGTACTCTTCTGATCCACTAGGCTTCCTACCAAGTCATCATCTGTTTACCCATGCAGAAATAAACCACCATTGGATGTATATCTCAGACCATAAGTAATGGTCCCTCTAAGATATCTCAAGATGTGCTTTGCTTCCACCCAGTGTCTCTGTCTCAGTTCAGTCATGAATTGACTCATTGCAATCACTGCATAGCATATATCTGGCCTAGTCTGGATCATGAACATAAATGATCCAATCAGCTACCTATACATGGTGGGATCCACCAAATATGAACCTATATCAAAATCATGAAACTTCCTCAAGTTGGTAACCATCAGAGTAGACATGGATTTGCAATCATCATACCAAACCTCTTTAGTATATCCACTGTGTATTTTCCTTGTGCCAGAAATATCTCGCCCTATCGTTTCCACATTTCCAATCCTAGGAAGGAATGCATCAAGCCTAAGTCTTTCATCTCGAATTATGAGGTTAGCTCCCTCTTACACCAGGCTATTATCCCTTCATATCCTTTTAGAAAGAGATCATCAACATACAAGATTAGTATAACAGGTTGGTTACCTCTTACCTTGAAGTAGAGATTTGCATCAACATCACTTTTCTGAAAGCCCAGGATTTTAAGAAAGCCATCAATCCTGTCATACCAAACTCTGGGATCCTACTTAAGACCATACAAGGCCTTTCTTAGCTTCCATACATGAGTTCCTTTGTTATGCAGTATAAAACCATCTGGTTGTTCCACAAAGACCTCATGTTCAATCTTTCCATTCAATAATTTGTTTTTTACATCCATCTAATGTAGCTTCCAACCAAGTACAGAAGCTAAAGAAATAATAGATCGGATGGAGGTATACCTGGCTACAGGAACACAAGTCTCTTTGTAGTTGATTCCTTCTTTCTGAGTGAAGCCTCCAGATACAAATATTTCTTTGACATTTTCCACACTTCCATCAGTTGCATGTTTGATCTTATAGATCCATTTGGAAGAAACCACTTATTTGTCATTTGGCCTTGGCACAATGTCCCAAACATTGTTATTTATAATAGACCTGTATTCCTCAAGAATGGAATCCTTCCATACTTGTAATTTATATTCTTATTCAAATGAACAAGGTTCGACATAACTAATGTTGCTCATCAGTGCAACATAGCCTCCAAACCTATGAGGCCTCTTCCTTTCCCTGAAATTTCCTTCGGGAGAAACTATCCTTTTTTCTTCCCACACTATTTATTTAAGCCACCCTAGCTTCCGTTTGGTTGGAGGTTCTTCAAGAGTTATTTATAACACTTCAATGGGTTCTAGGGGCTCATTACTTGGCCCTTCATGAGGTTCCTCCCTATGATCATATGACTCTTCATTTTCAAAAGAAGGTTAAGTTGGATGAACTGCTTCTGAAAATGAAGAGTTAGATGATCAGAGGGAGGAACCTCGTGAAGGGCCAAGTAATGAGACCCATGAAGGGCCAAGTAATGAGCTTATGAATCCTACTGAAGCTCTTTGGATTTATTAAATGTGGCTTCCTTGTGGAAAGTCACATCTCTTCTTACCTCTATTTTCCTTTGACCTGGTACATAAATCCTGAAAGCCTTGGAGTTCTCACTGTACCCCACAAACACCCCTTTCTTGCCTGAGGGTTCCATATTTGTCCTATTTTCCTTAGGGACATGAATATACATACGACATCCAAATATCCTTATATTCCCTACTTCAGGTTTGATCCATGAAAATACCTCTTCAAGAGTATTGTCCTTCATGATAGCATGTGGACACCTGTTCTGAATATACACGATAGTGGAGGTAGCTTCTTCCCATAAATAATTTGGGAGATCCTGGTCAAACATCATTGCTTTCGTTGCCTCACAAACAATCTTTTTTTTCCTCTCAGCAACACCATTTTTCTGAGGGTTATATGGCACGGTCAACTGTCTCTTGATTCCTGTTGACTTGCAAAAATCCTCAAAATGAAGAGATTCAAACTCTCCTCCATTGTCTGTTCTACGAATTCTGATGTGTTTCCCTGTCTGCTTTTCAATAAAGGCTTTATATTCTTTGAATTTATCAAATGTGTCACTTTTAGATTTAAGAAAATATATCCAACATTTTTGTTGGGACCACATATTGTACCTTTTTGCTCATACTTTTTGCCATTGTTATACCCTTCATCACCTGTATTTAGACTCATATTATCACTTCATCTGATCACCCCAAGGTATACAACGTCTTTTCTCATCACTATATGTTTAAT